>JABUQX010042127.1:0-30000 GCA_015478945.1 Trachelipus rathkii
ATGAGTACCCAACTTTACCCCCACCCTGGGGGAGAAGATAATTAATTTAATAAAATATTCTATTTTAAATTTGTTAAAAATATAAAATTATAAAAAAAGGACCAGAATATAAAAAGTAGCAAATAACTTTTAATAAAATTTCGATTTTTCAATACTTTTCCTCAATAAAAAGAAGGAAAGTTTTACGGATGTAAATTTTCTCTTAAATTAGATTTCCTCTCTGGAGTTTCCTCAATGAGTTACCCTCACTCTAATATTCTCCTAGACTGAATTTTCCCTCTTTGGGTTTTTTTTTCAACGAGTTTCCATATCCCCCCCCCCTGTTTAGGGTTCTTTAGGAGCTCCCATCCCTTACTCCGTTCTATTTTCAGATGACTCTGCCATGATCCGCCATTTCTGATTTATCAAGACACTGGTTTCATTGATCGAATATTTAAGCTGTCGAAGTGACCAGTCTGCACAAATAACTAAAGGTCAAGAAGCTGGTATCGAACTGTGGTCTCCTGGATGGTAGAAAGAGGTTTTAACCAATATGCTATCTGTCACGTCAGGTATTATATATATAAGTACTAGACAAGTAGAAACGCAAAAAGGCACTTTGATAGGAGTTATCTAATGTTTAGTATAGCTGCGAAGATATTATACTTTTTCCTCTTCTGTTTATTTAGTATCCTATAGCTATATATTCCACTACCCGAATAAGGCCTAATTCATGCCTTTTGATAATATGGAGAGACTAGCTCTATATGATATCATAGAGTGATGGTATGAGCCCTGGTATTCTATCTAATAATACGCGCTACTTTATATTGGAACTATTAAGGGTTATCGAGGCAATAATAGCTATAATATATAGGTACTATAATTATTAATATAATAAATATGTTATTTATAAGACTAAAATCTTAATCGTGTGAAAATTTGATTATATCAGACTTATATGCAAACTTATCACAAATTATCTTCATTTCGAAAAATGTCAATGATATATATTACTGTCTGAAACGTACTTGTATACTAATATATTAGTATCATATTTAAATTCTTATAACAAAAGATCTATAAAAAATATATAATGAGTAATGATAGTATATATTATATAATTAATATATTATATATTAATATTATAAATATATATTATATAATATAATATATATATATATATATATTAATATATATATATATATATATATATAATATATACATATATATATATATATATATATATACTATATATATATATATATATATATATATATATATATATATAATATCATATATATATATTATATTATATATATATTATAATATATATATATATATATTATATCTATATATATATATAGTATATATATATATTATATATATAATATATTATATATATAATACTAATGTAGTAGTTATATATATATATATTACCTAGTAGTTGTAGTTTTATAAGTTAGTATATATATCTATATGATATATATAAATATATATATATTATATATTATAATATATATATATAATAATAATAATATAATATATAATATATAATAGTATATAATATATATATATATATATATAATATATTATAAGTACTAATAGCGAGTCAGGTGCTTAGATATAGGTATGTATATAGACATTTTACGTAACATAATCTATATCGTAGCTAAAATATAATAACTATATATATTATTTATTATATAATATATATATATATATATAATATATATATATATATAAAAGTTACTTAACCCACACGGAACGGGGAGCTCGGATCAAAAAAAAAATTGTCACAGTAGCTCTATGATACATAATTAGACGTTTTAGGGTCGAATCAAAAACAATAAAAAACTAATCAGTATCTCAAAACTAAACAATAGCTACAAGCGAAAATGAATATATTTTTGGAATCTGGTAAAATTTTTAGTAAACGGGAAAATGGGTAATCTAAGAAATACTCCAAGGGTATCATCGTCAGAGCCGATGGCAGGAGTCGGGGTTCTCTCGGGCCTTACGGGGAACTACGGGGTAGGGCTATTTTGCTCGGCTCGCTGCGGGGAGGGTGTCGGGAACCCGTTTTGTATTTAGGGTGTGCGGGGTTCTCCGCTCGCAGCTATCGGGTATGTGATACGTCCCTGTCCGTTTGTTCCGCGTCGGCTCGAGCCCCCTACATGACCGTGTAATACCTTGTTGTACCAATATATCAATATAATATATAACTTACTAGTATTAGGTATATATACTTATGTTCGCTATATATATAATATATGCGTGATATTAACTTAACTACATATTATTACTTTATATATCATATCTATTATAATATAGCAACTATATATAACATATCTATTATGTATATATACTCATGATATATATATATAAGTAGAATATTACTTATACTCTATTTTCCTATCGTCCCCTCGTAAGATCAGGTAATATCTAAGACAAAAGACACTAGAACATAACTATTTATGTATCATTAGTTACCTGGCAAGTTTTCTTCTTTATCTGATCTCGTAGCTCTCAGTTCGGGTGGGCGTAAGTAACCTTTTTCATTATATAGCGTTAATTATTTAGTGCCTCCATATTATATTATAATATACTCTTATTATATAGTTATATATAGTTATATAGATATATAGTATTACAATAGATAGATGTGTTGTTTAAAATATACTCAGATAAGAGAACCCCGATGCGCAGGAGTGCGGGTCCCTCCTTCGCTGTCCGTGGGAACGACAGGGGCTATGTGCCGTGACGGTTTTTTCTCGGGGAGGTGTTAACCGACAACTCCAGTTCATTTATTTGGTGTAGGTGCGGAGTGGTTCCTTGCTATCTAAGTATAGGATGGAAAACGTCCCCCCATTCTGTTATTCCGTTGGCTGAGCCCTATTGTTGAGGCCGAGTATATAATATGATAGAGGGATTTATATTATATATTAAAATATATATATATATATATAATAATATATATATATATAATATATTATTAATATTTTTAGTATTATTAATTATTTATAAATAATATAATTTATATATATAATATATAATTCGATAAATTTAGTTTAATTCAAAAACTTCTAAACGATGACGTCACAGTATACGTAACGCGGAAATCCTGAAGTGTATGACGTCACGCCTGAGCATTGCATATAAATTTATTACTTACGGGTCTATCGGTACTAATATATTTAATGAATCATCAGGATCCACCAGCAATATATATGCTAATATATATATACCGAAATACAGTCAAAATTTTGTAACATGTAATGGTGTTTGGGTGAGCGGAATTACCCTAAATAATATATATATATATATAATAAGATATAATATATATTAATAATATATTATATATAAATAATATTAATATAATATATATATATATATATATATATATAATATTATATTAATTAATACTATATATAATATATATATATATAATATATATATATAATGAATATTATGTAATAATATATATATATAGTATATATATAATATTTATATATATATATATATATATAATATATTATATTATATATATATATTATAATATATATATTATTATATATACTATATTATATATATATATATATATATATATAATAATTATAATATTTATATCTATATAATATATATATATATATATATATTATATATTATATATTATATTGACGTAGAGCATTATCATCTAATCCTATATGGTAACTAAGTAAGTCAATAGGGTGCACTAACTATAATACGCCAAATGCTGACTATATCTATAGAGCAATGTTATCATGCATATTATGTCAACCCAGCAGGCATTACATTTATTGAACATATTATTATTATGTTTTTCATAGCTATAGATACGTTGTAATGAGGAATGGTTTAATGTTCTAGGGAGAATCATGAATTTTAAGTCTTAGTAAGAACCGTTTTTTCGGAGGAGTTTTAGTCCTACCTAAGTGGGGTGCGTAGCCCCAGTAAGGGCTTTTTATGGTTCTGAGGCTTTTAAATGATCGCAAGATCATTTATTGATGGTTCCAATAGATATATCGAATGTTTTTATAACCTGTAATATACGATGTTTAGAATCGATCTTTACATGTCTGCTTGTGGCTTTTTTTATGATGAAATAATATAATCGAGAAATATTGACTATATATTAACATTCGATTATCGTTTGTAGTAGGTTGAATCCGTTCTCGTAGTGCGATTGCAGACTTAAAGATTTCTCGAGTACAGCTTTTGATAGTGGTGTTAATAGACTATTATATTGCGTATTAACAACTAATTGATTTATCTATATTCTTTTTGTGTATCTTGTGGCTTTTTTTCTCTAGATCATCAACAAGATATAAAATTGTTTCTAGCAGATTTTGGTATTATAGGTACAACCTACGCTTCCAAGTAGTGTGCGTCTGCCTACGTCATTCAATTAGACTGTATAGTTCTTAAATTACGGCCTGAACCATGTTGTATGGTTAATCGATATATTCGCTATCAATAATGTGAATGACACTATATCTGAGTAATTTCTCAGTCGTAGGACGAGACTTTCAGATTCCTTTCTTGCGACTCAAACCTGGTTATTGAATATGGCTATGGCGTAAATATTTATAGTGTAATGGTCTAGCATTATTCTATATGAATATGTAGAAATAAGGAGTGGTATATATACACTGGTCTTCATATGTGAGGTTTCTGAAGAAATATTGAGATTGTTTAAGTGAGAGTGATTGGATTTTATATTGTCGTAGCTATGTATTGTTAAGTTTGTGACAAGTAATTACTTCTTCGGTGTTAAAGAGTATTCATAATATATATATCGAGATATTTTGGAAGTATTGTGTCAGAAGAATGGTATCTAATAGCTGAAAAGGTCTGATTGTTTTGATGTTAGTAAACAGACGATATATTTGAAATATGCAAATTTGATATATTTAAATCAGTGTTAATGTGTTATGAAGATGGGATATATCAGATCACTATGTATTTGTTTTTTAATATGTATAGTTAAGAGAAAAGAGTAAAGGGATGGAAGAGGAATGATTAGAATGAGAAGTTTATATGTGTATTAAGCTTATAATAATGAAAATGTAATGTGATTGCAATTGTTACATAAATCAGTTGAATATGAATCAATTAATAAATAATACTGAAAATCTGGAATGTTTTTAGCAAATTAAAGAAAGTCTTATGTTATAGCAGTAGTAAGGTAAGTCAATTGATGTGGCTGTATCTTATAAAGTGTAGTAGTTATAGTTATTGAGGTATATGGTTAAAATATTTTGAGATAAGAAGCCCTGGATTTAAAAAATGTAAGATGTGGACTGACAGGGTAGAATTAGAAACGATAGTAAAATTTTTTGACGAATGTGGGAGCTGATTTTGAATTAGCTAAAATAAATATGATTAAGAGGTATTTCAAAAGTAAAGTGATGTTATTAAATATAGAGTAGTATATCTGTAAAAAAAGGAAGACTTATAAAATTTCATTACGTAGAAGGTAAAAAAAAGAGGTATAAATGAATAAATTTGGGATATCAAAGGATGAATGGGGACTTACGATGGAATAGGAAGCTCTTCTGGAATGGAAGTTACTAAGATTAGATAAAGAGAGTAAAGTGATTTTCCTAGAATATAATGTAATTAGGGATGTGTACTATATATTCGTGACTGTATATTAATAGTATGCGATGGAAGAGTTAGATATGGGAACACTTTGAAATTCTGTATTATCAGTACAGTAATGAAGAGGATGATAGTGAATGTGTGTGGGTTTGATAGTGTAAGAAATAAATATTTTAAGGATGAGGTAATTAGTACGAAGTAGATAATAGGTAGAGTGAGAAAGTTAAGAATGGTAAAATCTGCAGGTATATAATGAAATTACTTGGTGAACATGATCAAAGAATGGAGGCGAGAGTTGTATTGTGGATATGCAAAGTGTGTAACAAAGAGTTTCTGGAGGTATGACTATCCGTAAGCGATTGCAGTTGAAAAAACTCTATTAAAATATAGAGTTTTAATGGAGATAAGGTGAAGATACTGTAGGAATATGGGGGAAATTAGTTCATTGAGTATTGTAGGGAAGATATATACTGGTGTTTTGTTCGAAAGAGTTCTAGTGACTGAAGAACAGATTGGCGAAGAACAAGGTTCATTTAGAAGTGTCAGAGGTTGTGTAGATCAAACCTTCACGTAAAACAAATGGTTGAAAAAATGAGAGAGAGGAAGAAAAAAATTGTGCTTAAGTTTTATTGGACTTATAGCAGCTTCGTTCGTTGACCACCAAGGCCTCCAGAGCACCTTCACTTAGACTTTGGTTTGTGGAATTGAATGGGAATCAAAGTATGTATGTCGATAGGGAAGCGTGTGTAAGAATAAATGGAGTTGAAAGTGTATGGTTTAATATTAACAGTTGAGTGAGACAGGGATGTGTTATGTATCCTTGCTATTTAATTTATATATGGATGGAGTGGTAAAAAAATTAGAGGTAGGGGTGGTAGGGGAAAGGTGTTAGGCTGATGGAGATGGGAAGAGTTTTTAGGGTACCCTGCTTATTGGGGCGCTGATGACCTCGTTTTGACTTTGCGGGCATGCAATTTTCGAGGACTACCCCAAATGGTCGACACATCAAAAAAAATTCCAGTTCAGCCGCCGCAGGCGTTAGGATAGGTTAGGTTAGGTTATGGTATAGGTTTAGGGTTAGGTTTAAGGTTAGTTACTTTTAGAAGTTTTGTTGAATTGTAGAGAAATTAAATAACTCAATTTTTTTTATCTTTATAAATGTTGACCCATTTTCGTGTCGACCATTTGGGTATAAGCCTCTATTTTCGTGCATATTACGCACCCTATCCCACACATGTAGGAAGTGAGACGAAGGATATATATATAATATATATATATATATATATATAAATATATAAGTATTAGTATATATATATATATATATATATATTATATATATTAAAATATATCTAATATTATATATATATAATATGTTGGTGTGTGTGTGTGTGTATGTGGTTTAAGGTGGTTTGTGTAGTAGGATGTGTGTGTAGTTGTAGTAGTGTGTGTTGAGTGGATGTATGTGTGTGTTTGAGTGTGTGTGTTGATGTGTAACGGGGAAGCTGTCAAATGGTGATCATTTAACATTTATTTTGTTAATCAAGTTATATTCTTTAAAACTATAACCTTGTTTGGCTCAATACGTCGAGGAAGGTGGTAAAACACTTGCTTACGAACATCAAATTATTGAAAATCTTCCATTTTTGATTTATCATTATATATATATATTAATAATAGTTTATTTATATTATATATATACTGTAATATTATTAATATATTATATTATATATATATCTATATATATATTATATAGTATAATTATATAATATATATATATATATATATATATTATATTATATTAATATTATATTATATATTATATATATATAAATATAATATATATATATATATTATATATATCTTTTCAATATATATTTAGTTTATACAAATTTATGATTAATAAGACCACTAGAAAATTAATTTTGAGCTTGTATTAACGGAAGTTGTAATAGACATTCTTCAAATTTATGCGCAACAGACAATAGCATAAAGGATATGGAAACCGTTTCAATATTTTAAATATTATTTTTGATATAGGGTAAATATATAAAATAATTTTTTGACAACTGGTTAGGATCAATATTACACTGTGCTGATATGCTCCGATAGCAGCGGTTGAAGGATTCATTAAAACGAAAAACTTATGGTTATTGGTGCGTATTATAATCGCTAGATATAATGGTAGTGCGTGTCCGAAAAATTATTCGCAATTGTGGATGAAAACCTGTGAACAAAGATATTGATTGGTACGATAAGCATTTTAAAGGATAGCGGTTATAATAATGTTCTAAGGTGACACTAGAATAAGAATAGGATGAGAGCTCAGTCTGAATACGAATGTTGTTTTCCACGTGGTGCATCTCTCATCATAATAGAAAATTGTGACAGTACAGTAATTAATACTGTGTAAGGTAAATCAATACAGATATATCATAAGTAAGTTATAAATGTATGTAATAATACAATAAGATATGTATAAACTATAGTAAGTTATGAGTGTAGTAAAAGAATTGGAGATAGTTATATATATTAGTACATGAAGGTTTGGGAGTTATAAGGATTGGACTAAGTCACCTAGACCAAACTTATCCCAGGATAAGCAATATGATTGGAAGCTACGTCAAGATATGATGTGATTCAGTCTACTCTAATTATAAGGGCGGACATAACGATTATATAACATTTGATTATAATATATAATATATAGATATATGATACTATAAATAATATAATATAATAATATATATATGAAATATATGTATAGGTAAATATTATATAGTTGTATAAAGTGAAGTAATGATATAGATAACTATAGTATCCGTATACTCTATACGAAAAAGATAACTATACTAAACCAGAAACTTTGGAGACACCTCACAATATTATTCAGAAATATTTGTTAGGTAATATATATAAAAGAAAATAATTTTGCTCCTCTTATTTTTCCGATATAATAGATATCTGATGAGAATAAATTCATGAAAATATTTAGAATAGAAGATTTTATAAATGTGATGAGTAAGAATTGTCTAGTATATAGTATAATAATGATATAAGAGGTCATGTAGATTATATTGAGGATTTGAAGAAACAATACCATAATATTTCTTTATATATAACACAAATATTATTATATATAATAACGTATATATGACAGACTAGTATCAGTAAGTGTTTATAATGTAGACCTTCAAGGCTGGTCAGTTTCTTTCTGATTTTCCTATGTTTAGATTTTTTGCTATAGAACTATGAGATCGTGTCTTAGTATTGGACATAGTATGATTACTGCTAAACAGATGAGTTGAGAGTATGTTTTCAGCTGTAAAAGAAGTGATAGAGTGAAAAATTTCCAGTGAATGTTCTGAAATAAGCTTATCTATTTAAATAAATTTTATTTATTTGCTAAAATTAGAAATGTTGTTTGAACATTAATAAAAATTCATTAAATTTCGTAGAGAGTATCAGCAACAATGAAAATTAGATAGACTCTTTAATGAATGAAAACAATTACACTAGTGTATGAGAGATCAGCGTATAGGAAATGGTTATATTTGACAAGCATAGCTGCAATTTTATTAATATAATATGTATAATATATATATATATATATATATATATATATATATAATATATATATTATATATATTATTATAATTACTTAAATATATTAATATATATAATATTTTCATAAATGAATTTCTCGAAAAGTACGACACACTTAAAGAAAAACAATTACATATTTGGAATCTACGTGAAAACTTTTACAAAATGTAAAAAAAAAAAAAAATTAGGGGACTACGCGCCGACGGGTGACATGACGGGGGACGTTTTCATACCGTAGGGGAGGGGGGAGGAACCCGCGTACAACAAATAACCAATGAACGCGAGGTCGGGAGACCTCCCGGAGGGGTAGGAAATGAAGTCTAACCACTGTCGTTCTCCGAAAGGCCGAGATGACCCGTACTCCTTCGCCATATTTTGTGGTTAAAACCCTTGGTATTTACTAATTAGTATAAAAAAAAATAATAACAATGACGGAGCCTAAAGCGTAACTTAGGTACCTTAATATATTTCATCTATGTCGATCACCTCTTAAATTGACTGTTAGGATCATTATACTCAAGAATATTGTAAAAAAAAAAATAAAAAAAAAATAAAAAATCAAATAACTGACGGAGTCGTAAAACATAAACATAACAGGTCTTAATATATCAATTATAGATATATAAATATATATTATATAATTTATATAGTATAATATATATATGATAGTATATATATATAATTAAATATTAAGATTATTAATATTTATAATATATATATAGTATATATATATATTATCTAATATATTCGAGCAAAGGTTACATTTACATGACCAGGAACCAATTTTGATATTCAGAGCAACTCGAGTCGCTTCAAACTCGAGTTGCTCATTCGAGTCAGTACTTGAGTCGATTTACTTCATTCACGGCATATATATATATATAATTATATTATAGATATATATATAACCATCATATACACTAATTATTTATTAATTAGTAATAATATATAATATATAATTATTAATAAATATATATATATAATAGTAAAGGTTTTATTTAGTTGCAGTAATACTATATTTCGCATAATTACAATAAATAACTAATATAAAGCTGTAGTAGGTGTAATAATTAAAAATAACAAAAATGATAATTTATAATTAAACCATAATATAGTTCATATTAATTATTATAATTAATACATAAATAACAATAAAAATTATATAATAAATAAATAATAAATAATAACTAATAAATGTGTATTACTAAAGAATTAACAAAACATATAATAATCAACCTGGAAATATAACACAAGGACGTGTAAGGTTATGTTTGAGTTGACTTGTTGGTCTCTAGTCCATGTTATGATAAGTTTTTTGTTAGGTATACACGAATTTAATTGACTTACAAGGCTTTTGTATTATTTTAATTTGTTATTTCAGAGATTTAGTATATTAAAAAAATATGTAAATTATATTAAAAAAAATGAAGATAAATAAAGTGCACTCTATAATAGCTAATCATAAAGCGTCACTGAGTTACAATCGACTCAACTACTGATATTGAGTGATGCCTCATCAATTAATAACCCTATTTTAATGCCCAGAAGATTAAGTTAAATCAGTCCCTGGTCAGATAAGAAACCTTTGCCTATATATATCATATATATATCTATATTATAATATATAAGTTAATTATAATATATATTATATTATATATATATATAATATTATATGGTATAATATATACATTATTAGGGGATATATCTTAATGCTAATAAGTAATTTGAATATGACACAAAAAATATATATTATTATTTTTATATATATATTTATATTATATATATATATATTATAATATACTCACCTTATATATATATTTAATATTATTAAAAAAGATCAATTTCATAATCGATATTCGGTAGGCATCGACTTATTAAGATTGGGTATGTGTGGATTTGGTATCGAATTTTGATACTCTAACTGGTTTGAAATAATCATCATTAATTAAGTTAATTTATTGGTTATTTTTTTTCTATTTCCAATATCCTGAGGTTGCTCATTCTCATCCTTCTTCACTAACATAAAAGGAATGTTGAACTTCGCAAAATAGCTTGAATAAGTTTGTCTTTCACGATGATTGTATTATCCGAAAACTATTAAAAACTGCCTTGCAACATTTTCATTTCGAGTATCCATTAATGGGCAGTTCTTGGTCACTAATGATGGATCGTAATAGTAAAGTACATATTGAAGAGTTAAAGAGAACCAAAGGTTGAAAATCTTATTAAGCTAAACAGTAGTATGAAGTATCAAAGCTACAGTAAGGGTGACGTTCACGATTCTGTATATACAATAGGCTACATACGTTACCACACTAGGTCGAAAGACACCACGTCCGTAATTATGAGTATTTTGGTATATCATGTAGTGACGTCACGCTCATTTCGTTAGGACCCAACATCTCCTACGTACACATGGTCCGAAGACGCCATTGTGCGATTCATATACTCTATGTGATCATGCTCATTTTTCATGAGGTGTTTTGACATCAGAGCCGGTCTCACAGAAACAATGCACGCGTGTGTGAGCATTACCAGTGAGTACGTAGGTACCTGAGGTTTTTTTAACGATCCTGTGCCTGCTGCTCTTGGTGTGAACCGAACCGTGTGCCGTCCTCTCAGCCTGCTAGTTACCTCTATCCGACCAGATACTTCAGTGACCCACTTCCTCATCTCCGACGCTCTCTCTCTAGCTCTGAGCTACACGCGAGGTCACTCGATATCGGGAGGTTTTTGGGAGTTCTTTCCCACCCCTTCTACTTATACTTTTCAGCTCTCGTTGACAAAACCCCCCGCCGCAGTGTTTGGTATGTGTCTCATGAAACTCCACTGTTTGCCCTAATGCGATCTGTGGAGTGGACCATCAATCTTTTAAAACGAAAGCCGGTTCGGAAGCCCGAACAATTGAACTCGTAGCCACTGCGAGTACGTTTGTAACAATTTATACGAGATCGTAAAACGGCAGGGCCCAAAAAGTTGCGTTATAACTTATCTTTTTTTAATATTTAAGTGTTTTAGCAAAGATTATAACTCTCTCGATGGGTATGAAAATTTACTCTCTATAGTATGATATATATATAATCTTATATATATATATATATATATATATTATATATATATATATATATATATATTTTATATTATATATAAATTATATATATTATATATATACTATATATACTATATATTTTATCAGTGGCGATCGTGATAGGAAATGGATGGGGGTGCGATTTCACATTATATATATATATTTATATATATATAATATATATATAATATATATTTATATATATATATATGTATATAATATATAATATATATATATATAATATATAATATATAGATATATTATTATATATATTATATATATATAATATGCATTTTACACAAGTTAGCCGCCTAATGAACATTATTCTACTTCGTACGGTAACACAATTACATAAAAAGAAGTTACCTGTTGCGATTGATTTAAAAAGTAATAAATAAATAAAAAAATAAATTACTTATTTTATAAATTAAAAGTTCGTAGGTTTTTTATAATTGTAAGCATAAGCCATTTTTTGACTTGCGAATAAGTCAATCACAAGATTGTTAAAAGATGGATTGTGGACAATATTCTTTCTGTTGCAGCGCAAGCGGGCAATTCAGATCTTCTTGCCTCCATTTGTATCCGAATAACAGTTTTTATTCCTTTTTAATCTAGAAAAGCATCTTTCAGCTTCAGCAGATGCCATTGGATGTAGTGTAATTACAAATTTTAGCAACTTTATATTTCTTTAAACTGGATATTTTATTTTTCAAATGTACTTATAAGTACAAGAGCTCCTTTCCGGGAATAAAATCTTCCCTGTAGAATAAAAATATTGAAGTTGCGATTTGAGTCTCAAGAATGAAGTTAAATTGAATGGATAAACAGTTAGATAGTTTTTCAGAATCATGTGGGAAAATGAAGGTTGGTCTATATCGAACTTTAAAGTGTTCAGCTCGAAAATTGAGCTGGATAGTAAATGATGCACTAAACGAAAACTCTCCTTAGGCTGAGATTTATTATGTCAAGCACTTTATACGCAGCAGCTTTTTTTTTACTTCCTAGTAATTGGAAGCATTAACGATCTTTCTTTTACTCACAAACATCAGATGTTCTCAATTCTTCCATTTGGTGTCTATCTGTTATAACTTTCCTAATGTCTAATTGTAGTTCACTTCACAGCTTGTTTTATGAGATTACGTTGATTTCTTGATTGGTAATTTTATTATGAAACATATCTACGTGCGGCAATTATATGGCGGAAAACAGTGAGCCAAAATCAAAAGTAGGATCAGTCAATAACCTTAAATCTGCTTGATCTCTGTGTTCCTGGTTGTTTGCTTTCATTTCGAATTTTTTCAAAGCACTCTATCAATAGCTCTTATGTTAAACCATGTTTACAGTTCCGATGTTAAAATTCCATCTTGTTTAAGTTTTTGGCAACCGTTTCCACTAATTTTCAGATCTAATATAAGACCTTGAGGAGATTGTGAAAGAAAAGGTTGAATATTATGTGTACATAGTTTTATGATAAGATTTCTCCAACTTCTGGAATTTGTAAGAAACTGACTGAGTCATTATCAAATTAATTTGTGCGCATAACAAGTGTCATAATGTGCATTTGGATAATCTTTATAAATACGTTACAAGCAGTATGAACTTGTCACTCAATAACTAACGGCACCAATTCATAACTTTGGAGCAATGCAATTTTTTTCTTGGGTACGTTCGTTAGAATGGTTTTAATTGATCATGAAATCATGCTATGCTAATTGATTCTGACCCCTGTGAAGAGCTTGTGGGTTGAAATTACGTTCACCAAAATTTTCTTTAATTCCCGTGATATTCATAGCGGCAAAATTGAGAGTAATTGAAATTCGTTTGATATATCAGAGGTTTCATCTGCGATTATGCCTATAAAGCTAGCTTGTGAAATCTCTTTTAATATGTGCATCCTACATATTTCCCAAGAGCAGAAAGTAATCATTTTGTACTAGTAGTCCATTTGAAGTCATCCTTTGAAGAACGTTAGAGATACTTTTATTAAGTGTATCTTTAGTTGATTCTACTCAGGACTGATATATTTTTATTGAATGATTTAAACATACACCAGGATTCATAAGAATAGACTCTTCGTCTGATCCTTAAGGGGAAGTCAAGATTTTGCACCAAATTTGATGGCTTTTGATAATTCTTAGTAAAATGTTATCATATACATATACTAGTAATATATGAAGATTGTGGCATTCAATTGCTTGTTTGTAAGCAGATCAATTTTTTTTAGTATATCTCTTTTCGTAATCAAGATGTATTTTGCTAATTAGCTCTTATTGATCTCTCACTATAGCACTTACAAGAAGCATTCAAATTGTTATACTCTATTTGAACTGAAGTAGATGGCGCCCTAAATCAGTCACAATACCAATCTAGCCCAAGATGATCTCCTTCAATAGCAACATGGGATAAGCCAAAATAGAGCGTATGTTATCTCTGAGGAGCCGCAGAGCCATTTCTGTTGTCTTCTTATTATAATCCTGCACTTTCTCTCAGCAAGATTAACGGTATTTTTGCTTCATTGTATGATGTCTTGTGTTTCAATCTTTAATATTTCAATTCCTTTTCGCGTTCATAAGCCAACAAGTAACTTATTACACACTTCTATTTCCTTCCACGAGAAATCTTGAAAACTTAATATTATTTAATATATTTATATAGCTAATCAAAAAAATGATAATATATTCTACCAAATTTAAACAACAAATATAAACAACCTACTTTAATGACATTTAACTAACAATACACAAACATAAAATCAAGATCAAGTAGCACATCACAAATTAAAAAATAAAATTATATATAAAATTCAATGGCTAAGGCCTCTCCAACAAAACTCTCACAAAACATAAATAACCTTATCACACTTGGAATATGAATATAATATATATTATATATATAACTAATCTAATGGACGTTATATATATATTTTGAAATATTATTTATATATAGATATCAATTTAAACTTGGTTCACTTTATATAAATATTATATATATATATTATAAATATAATTTATAAATATTATATAGTAGTAATATATATATATATATATATTAATATAATAGTTTAATATTCTATATATATATTAATATTATATATTAGATATAATAAATATATTATATATATATATATTATATTATGATATATATATATATAATTAGATATAAAGTGTACGCAACTTACGCTGCCTGGTTCATCGCTCCAAAGTAAGCATTTTTATAATCTCTTCTATATTGCTCGCAGCGTATAATTTTTACATAACTGTTTGAGACTAGTCGAGGAGGATGAATCGATTTCGCTCGCTTCAAACTTTCAAGTACTTTTCGTATCACAGAACAATGAATCCACAAAACTACTATTAACTGAGAACTTTCTATGACATCTATTCCCTATACATTATTATTAGATGAAATTCATTCTTTACGTTTGCCTGCTTTATACAGAGTTTTTACAATTCTCATTCCCAGCATTTTCTACTGCAACGGATCTATAATTAAGTGTTATAATTACAGAAATTTATCTTTACATTATAGTGAGCAGAGGAGCGGTCCGCATAAGTCGCTTCTAAAACACGAGTCGCCACTTGCGAATTATATTTATCTATAATAACTAAAAAAATCACTCAGATAGATAAATAGTAATTAATAATAATATATCATATATTAATACTATGTATTTATTATTGATATTACTATATAATCTCACCAAACTACACTATTATTATATAACCAAAAAACCTCACTAACTACCTAATAATATATACCCCCTACCACAACAACTATTTAGCACACTCATACAAGGCTCGCATCAAGTTTCCTTACTCGAAATAATCTACTCGTTCTTCAATATATGTATACCCCTAATACAAACAATTTTATAATTCCCTCTACTTTAAAAAAAATTACGGTTTATTAAGTATATTTCCTATGCAACTCTATCTCTAATACAAAAAATTCTCTAGACGACTCACGTTTCTCTTTTTTATATATATTTTTATAAAGAACAAAAATATGATAATCGAAATAAGATGTTTTGGAGGCCAAAGTCTACATACTTAAATAACATGCCAACGCTTAGACTAATTAACACCATTTAACACACATAAATCACACATTTACTGTGTCTTTTATCTCACAAGCAAAAAATGCATATAACCATAAATTCAAATAACAATTCACCACAATCTACACTTCAGATTTAATACCATTTGATATACCCTCCTCACTAACTACGCTTCTATAAATAATGTTCAGTCGGATATGGGACTTTAATCAGACCACGACACATTTTAGTGACATTCTAAACACAGCAGAGTGACCGCTAATTACCTCTTAAGGAATAGATGTATACCTTCGATTAATAAGATTATTGACACGCGAGTAATAGCTATGGAAATATATTATAGAACAACATGCTGTTCAAACAACGCTTGTTCGCCAATCGAGCCAGATTGATTTCATATAACTGCTGCTAATCACGTCGTTATATCTTCACCAAATAAACACACTGCTCACACTTATATTGGCTTCGCATAGACTCAACAGTATGGTAAACGAGTGATTAAAAGATAATTATTTCCATAATTTCTCATAATTTCATATCTAAATCACATTGCCATAATAAATATATAAAAACATAAAATATAACACTACACTCACTTTGGAAAAAAAAAAAGATATTGTAAAGACATTAAAAAAAATAAAAAAAAAATAAAAAAAAAAATAAACGAGAGCATAATATATGAGTAACAATGATATATTACATAACAAAGGTATACTCTGTTATTATATAGAGAAACATGTAGTAGAGAACAAATAGAAGACCTCTTAAAAATGTTGAAATCAAAGGAGGGCGATTTCCAAGACACTCATTACCATAGAGAAGGCAAAAATAGGCAAAAGAGTAGCAGAATACGTTTTGCAAAATTAAGAAGATGAACGCTAATAATTTACACTACACATAATGCTTCGTGATAATCGAATCGAGAGAAGCAGAGAGACCATCGTAGATTTCGCAACACTCTTCTCTCGCTCTCTCACATGTATACGAAGGCGTGAACTTATAGATAGATAGCAATCTGTCTGACCTATCTCGCAGCAATAAATATAACCACATAAAAAAACTATAACACGAAATGCATTCACTTTAACTACTAGACGACAGCTACTTACAGAACACAAACTCTCAGATAGCGCATATATAGATGCAAGTAAAACATAGCTCGTTAGTTGGCTCTCGAGAACGGATAAAATGTAACCAGCCGTATTCATCTCTCACGAGTACCTAGAATGAGAATATTACAGCCTCAGGGAACATAAACAGAGATAGCAGGGATATGCAGGGAAATATTATAGAGCAAAATAATCAATTTGCTTTAGAACTAAGATAAAAATAAAGCTAGTGTAATACCACCAAACAATACAACATCTACTGTCTCTCTATAAAACGCGACTCACTCACCTAAGGAAGATCGCAAGGATAGATATCTGCAAAGATCGCTCTGTGTACTTGCACGCGCTTAGGAAGGAATTCAAACAGACACTGCGACTTCACACTACTGGCAAGCGCTCGTTTTACGCGAAGATATGAGGAAAAATACCACGAGGAGCCAAAGAACAGTGCATGGAAGATATACATATACGTACTAAATAGAAAGTTACAATAAGAGATATAAGAAAAAACTAATAGAATGCGAGATAAAAAATTGTTTGTCGTACACATATTTGGCTGATGGAGCGGAGTGCGGTGTCGCTCGATATAGGAGACTAAAATAGATAGAAGAGAGAGAATTCTAAAGGACTGTAGCGGCTCTAGCAGCGCCAGAAGATAAAGATCATACAACATGCTTCGGTTGAGAATAGAGGGGCAGGAAGGTATGAGATAGAAGAGAGTATAGAGTAGGATCGGCAGATCAGGAAATAGTTCACGATATGTTTGACAAGGAAGGGTCGACATTGTTGGGTTGAGATCCGGAGTCTGGTTATTGGGGAGAGTAAAATTTTTGAGAACGAGAGACTCTGCTAACACATCGCGTCTCATATATCTCCTCACATACATTAGCAGAAACTCTATAGCTCATGGTCGTTTCTGAAGAACTCTTTGTGCAGGATAACAAAACAGACGGACACGCTCACTTCAATCAGAGATATATATAGAGTCTTCATTGGCACTACGTTCTCAAAGTGACACCCACTCTACTTTATATATCCAACGTAAACAGACGTATATAGAAACTACTTATATCTTTTACTCTCTACGAAGAATGTGGCATAACCCAAGTCACGCAAAACTTAATAGGTTGGTTATATTCCTAATAATTTAATGGAGAGTTGAGTGAGCATTGCATATATAGAAGGGTATGACATATAGCCAGCAATACACAACAAACTGTATACTGCCTGCTATAGTAGGAGTATGTTATTAATTATCACGGGTAAGTTAATTTATATTATATTATATATATATATATTCATTAAGTCTTTATTCAATATGAGAATAACTTAAAATCATTCTGCGATAGCTGATTTTAGATCAATTAAATGTGATCATTTAGACAACTTATCCTGCCCACTCACAATTCGATTATATAATTACTGTATGAAACTAATTTACTGTAAGTAATTATAGCCCTAATATATATATATATAATTATATTATATTAATATAGCAATGATGACTAAAGTTAATAACTTAGATTATATCTTATCCACATATTTGTAAGGTAGAAATAATAGATAATTATATTAAATAAGTATATTTAATTAATATAATTAATTGATAAAATTATATAATTATATAGAAATGTTAATTAGAATTTTACCTGTAAAAATATAGTGATAAATATAATGAAGACTTTGTCAAATAAAGTTATTAAGAATACTGAGAATACTGTTATTAGCATATAATGAGGCTGAGATAATCTAATGAATAATAGAAAGTAGATATTAATTTAGCTATCTAACAGCTAAATTTAAAAATAAAAAATTTAATACGATACTTATGTTAATGAATAAATCCTAGTATATATCTGAGACATTGCATTGAAAGACGTTATCTTTATTTATAATTTAACTAAACTTTCTAAATATAAATACTGAGGGTGATGAATATCGCTGTCACCACACGACAGCGACGTACAGCGAGATTTTCAGAGCTCAACTGTCGCGTATTTTAACCTAGTAATTTTGGCGAGGAGCTAATTTGGCATCTATCTGGTTCATTAAGGAGAACTAGGCTCAGACGAATCATCATTTACTTGAGAGTATTATACTTATTCTATTTGGTCCCACACCTTATAAGGTGTAATCTAGAATTCGAAAGATATAGATAGACTGTGGTTCGAGTCGAATTATTATCTCTCAGCGATGCACTATTTCCCGGAGTCCCAACTTTTAGAGAAGTAACAACAGTTCTTTCCTATTAGGTTTCACTCGTTCATATAGAAACAGCCCTCTACAGTAAACATTCTCATTAAGTATAACACTGATGTTATAAATACACGTTGAATTAGTGTTAGGGAATAGATATGAAAATTATACTCTTGGATCCTCGATAGATAACATATAACTATGCTGTATAATGAATTAAATATCATAATAAGATTAACATATTGATACACAATTGTGGGTTTAGGTATTAATTTGCGTACAATGACATACTCATAATTTGGATGGGATAGGAAGAGGAAGAGCCTGCGAGTATACATTCTCAAGCTTCATCTCTCAGAAAACGGGACTCTCACGGTAAGGCTCATGAAAAAAACTTACTCAAATTTCATAATTCATCGACTGGTCTATAAGAACTCTTTCCTTGACCTCTTTTCCGAACCGATGATTGTTTGGTTGTCCATTCTTCGCCTAAAACTATACCTATATTTTGATTGCTTCTTAGGGTCAACTCCTCACTCATTTTAAATACATACATTGTGCAGGTTTTGTATACAAGAAGGATTGTTGAACCTTTTGATAGCATTCCGCATCATTAGATTGCCCTTGTTATGATTAAATTTTGATAGGTGGACAAACGACAAATACACTATCAATATAACAGATTGGGAAATGGTAGTGTAGAATTATGAGTAGACACTAATGGTATGTGTAGTTAGGTGAGGTTAGAGATACACATCTGTCAACATGAAATCTCGCTTGCTCTGGAAGAGAGGTTGCTTATAGCTTCTACAGAGAAGTGCTTTTCCGTGCGAGTATTATTTACTCCTTTCAACGTCTTCATTGGCAGACTGGCAGCACGTTCTCGCTCCGAGAGGCAGCTATAATAGCCGTAGATTGATGTGGAAGACTGGCTTACGTGGCACGCGTCTGCCGCGCGTACTCTCTCACCGATCACACATATTATTATGTGTCAGCGGGGACGCCATACCTGGCTTCACCTTTAAAAATGCCTCCGCGCAACACCTATAGTAAACAACCAGATAGGTTAATATTGACACGCACCGTACACGAACAACCAGCGCAATTCACACATACACAGGTCATTGAACACACACATGCTTCGGGATATCATTTAAAGCGCACACACATATCGCCAAGTGGCAACCTTACTTCCATACGCATCTATAAAAAAATGACAGGTACGTGACGTGATAATTCATATAAAGATATTATCATTATTATATGATAACATGCCTTAACTAAATAGAGAGAATGTGGCATATTTTCTATGGCTCCTCCTATAATAATTAACTAGTAATGCCATTATATATATCTACTTGTAAAGGTTTAAATTTACATATAAACTCAAAATAGATCCATTACTCAAAGTTTTACAACGTTCTCAAACAGCCAAAAGTATTTACCCTAATACACAGTATTATTAAGGTATACTTACACATTACATCTACTTAGCGATATTGGCTTTTATATCCCTCGACAATATTACTATGTATCGCATTTCAAAGGCTCGTGACGTACATCTTGCTTACTCGTATATATAATATAAATTTCAACGTATCACGATTGATTTACTCCATTATTATCCTATTTTCCGAGAGCGAGTGGATACTATAAAGCTAGTTGAGCAGGGTACTAGTACGAGACTCATTATATTGTAATATTATCTGTGAATTCTCATAGAGAAATGCAGAGCAATATTTCTGAGTAAATAGTGAATTAACTGAACAACTGAGTCCTTAGGTTTGTTGTTATTACTCCTTTAGTAAAGCACATACATTCATAATCCATAATACTGTAAATAGTAGACACACCGCAGAAGGAACTAAAACAACCAAAATCACTCGCACACACAAGTACGCACGAAGAGTACACTCAACCACATCGACTCACAAAAGGTCCAAAACACGGTGAGATGAATTCGTGCTCTGATCTGTAAAATTAGCTGTCTATAGAATGGGAATTACGCCCTGCCCCCCTCCTCCGACCCCACCCTACTGACCCGCCAACCTAGATGCATAAAATTTTCCCGGACGAATAGTTTATCCTAAATAATCAAAGTTAACACACAAGAGGCCACGTGATAGTGTGTCATGTGTCTATCAAGACTGCAATTATTTTTAAATATTAAATAGCTCAAGAAGTCGATATTGAAGTCAGAGAAAGATCCAAGAGTGAACGTACCGTCAAACCCTTAAAATTTACAATAACAACAAAAATACAAAAAATCAAAAAAGCAAAACAAAACAAAACAAACAAGTGTAAATATCAAGAGGAAACATGAGGAGAAAAGAGAAAAAAACATAAAAAATTTTTTTAGGAAATCTTTGAATGTATAATTTACAAAAAACCTTTTTTCTAGTCTTAAATGTACATTGACAAAAAATAGTTGCAAATCATTTTCTTTAAACGTATTAAGCAAAAGCATCTCTAACTTCTTAACAATAAAGAGAGATTACATTACAAATGTCAACAAATGTATTTCAAATGGTTCTGGCGGCACCCTGACAAGAAATCGGACTACCAGCCGGCACCGGCACATAGCAACCCCTAGGGTTACGAAGACGGGCAAAGGCAGAATTCTCCAATGGCACCAGACGGAACAGAGTACAATATTTAGAATCGACAAGAGTTAATTCGAATTTAAAAGTGGTTGATGAAAAGAGAAATTTTCCTAGAAAACATAAACAATTATACTAAAGTTTTTCAATCTAATACATTACAGAGTATGTCTACCGTAGATTGTTAATAATATATCAGTTAGGTTATATATACAGATGATCATTAATTCTATACTTAATTAGGCTATCTATTTTCATAGACGCTTTTCAATTAAGAAAACTACATTATTATAAATTATTTAAATCATATATTCAACATAACAAACGACGATATAACCGGACCTAAGATTAAAAAAAGTTAAATAATCTTATCCAGGTTAATCAGTGGACATATAAATAATGATATATATTTAATTACATATCAGATATTCTACGGCTAATAGAATGTATATCACAAGACTACGTGGGGTATTTAAAAGGTTATTAAATTCAATAATGATAATTAGACACCCGTGAACGGAAGAATTTTATAGGAATATTAAGAAGAAAAGTGTTAAATAATTAGATAGGGATTATTTATAATATAATGGTGGATTATAATTTACCAGGAGAGGTTTAGTGATATATATACTTTATATTATTATTAGGTTGTATTTTTGCAATATAAATTAAATATAAAATTATATATATGATATATAAATAAATATTATAATATATTTATATATATATATTATATAATAAATTATATAAATATATAATAATATTAATAATAACTATAACTAATTAATATTTTAAATATTAGATAATATTATATTAATATAATATATATTATATAATATATATATATATAATATATATATTAATATAGTATATAATTATAATATATATATATATATATAATAGATATGAATATATCTATTTAGGAGTATAGAATTTTGAATTATGTCAAGTGGTGAATCTTGAGAGAGTTTAAGAGTATATTATGGTAGAGATATAATTGGGCTAGGGGTGTTAAAAGGAGGTGGTTTGAAGTAAACATTAGTTTATAAGTCATAATAATAGTTTGGGTGATTAGAGTTTGAAAGACAGATCCTCGGTGTAAATAAGCTATTTGGTTACAAATGGTAGCATGCTGAACATTAATTAATTTGAGTTGAATACTTTCAGTCAGAATATGTTGGTAAAGAGAGGTATGAAAGCGAATTAAATGCTAGAATGATAGTATAGAGGAAAGGCTTGATGTAAATGGGAATTGGCAGAATGGTACTGGTGAATTTTAATGTTGGTGGTGATAAAGGTAGATCTAAGTATTTGGGAGAGATAGGTTTAAATGAGGTTTAAATTGTTAACTGTGCTAAATGTATATATTCTAGTAGGATATCAGACTGTGGTCTGGAATAAGAGTTTAATAGATCTTAAAGTAGATGTGTTCAGTATGGAACTAAGTGCGTGTTTAAGGATAGTGGTGAGAAGACTTTATAAAATAATAGGATTAAACGGATTCGAATAGTTGTGTGGAGTGAAGAAATGGATAATAGAGAGAATAATGAAAAAGTAAACGTTGAGAATGGTTTGGTCATATGTGGAATAGGATGGAATGATAATAGAAGATTTTTCAGAAAATTATTCGTTAAGTGTGTTTAGGAAATATACGACTGTGGGAGACCGAAAGAAAAGAAGTATGGATTGAGTCAGTAAATGGAATGATGCCTGGAGGAGAAGAAATGTGAGTTTTGGCTGAGGCGTAGAAATATAATTAAGGATCGCATATATTGGAGTACTGTGCGGTGAGATTGTGAAGGAGGTTGGTTGCGGCTGCACTAGGCCAGGGATCTGAAACCTCACATATCAAGAGAAGCCCATGGTGATGGTACCGTCGCGATGCTGTGAAAGCTGCTAGGGTAGGACTTTTCTGACCGGAGAGTTTAAATCAAGCACTAATAGCTATGAAAACATTAATTCAAGCGGTAGAGGTGGGCTTTCTTTTCTCGATATGTGTAATATTTCTTCTATTGCCCTGGAACATCTGAAATATTCTGTTTACCGGTGCATTCAATTTGACACCATATTGCAACAATGATTGTTTACAAAGTATATAAAAGGAGGAGTGATGTGAATATGAATATAAAAGATTATAATACGGAGAAAGCTTTTGGTTTGCGTTATCATTCTTTATAAAGTAACAGGATTGTTACAGATGTACTTAGATTGTTCAAGTACAAAGTACAGGGTAATGAGTACGTTTTCCACATACAAGTACAAAGGTCAGTATCGGTTTATAGAAACAACAAAATAAGCTGTTTGATAATATTAATTCCCATTTTTATTCTATAATAAATTATACACTATAATATCATTATAATATAAATACATATAACTATACTATATATATATATTAATATATATAAAATTATTCAATAATTATAAATTGCCAAATCTTGTAATTTCCATAATATATGATAAAATATTTGTAAATTATAATATATATAAAATATTAAAGATGAAATAAAATAACAAATAAATATATATATGTTAAATATATAGCTTAGTTTAAGGTACTATATAATAATAATAATTAACTATATTTAATAATTAAATCGTACCTATAACATATAATATATATACATACACACTTTTATTACTTATAAATTATAATTTTATGCTATATATACTTTTTTTTATCATCTATATATATACATCATTCATCATCATCTCCTACATATATATTAATCTCACATCATCCATCATTCATATCACCAGACCACGAACCATTCTTCCTTTCTCAAAGACTGGAAGGTAAGGGGGTAACATGCCATCAGGAAAACAGAAAATATGTAGAATGAATATATGAATGCAGTAGAAAAAAGCCAACCGTTACACCACACAATTTTATTAGACAAATTAGTGAGAACTATATCGTCGCAGTAGAAAAATGGAGAACTGAGAGGATTTGCCTAAGGAACGATAAAGGATGGAAATTCCTCTACTATTGAATTGAATCGATCATGTGGGGGGTTGCATGTTTGACATGAATCGGTTAGCATGCATTACTCTAAAACCTCCCGACATATCACTCCTATTATAACACTTTCTTCATCAGGCGTCATGCTCAAACTCAATTCTCTACTCTCAGGGCTATTCCTTTTCCTGACGGTCAATTCAATAAGAAGCATTATTATCTTAGGTCCCACATCTCGCATGGTCGATTCTTCTGCAACCAACACGGGTTACTATATACAAAAATAACGAAAACTGATCGACGTATAGTATCACGAAGAACTCAAAAAGTTAAAACAACAAATCTAAACGATATTAAATAATATCCCCAAATACAACATTATTCTTCACAAAAGGTCAACTCTCTAATAAGTTGCATCCATTTTCAATTTTATAGTACCAAGATCAAACGTATAGGATTACTGCATTCAAGATTTACACACATTGGGAATTTAATTAAAAAAATAATGCAAAAATAACAAGAAATAGAAAAATTCAACAAATGAATAAATCTCTTGCAGTACAAATAAGATGATGGATATTATATTTGGGCATTGGTCAGGAATAACACAAAGCGTTATTATATTATAGTTCTTTATCCGCAATTCTCGGTAGACCGGTTATCTATTGTGAGAGGTCTGGAATGTAGGGCGATACAGAAGCCAAAGGCCAAAAAATTGAGTGGAAGAATTCTGTATTTTCGTGATCTGAGCTAAGATATAGTAATATATTTTATTGCAAAATCCCAAGAGAAGGTTCTATTCAATAGATTGCAAATGAATATCGAAACTGAAGACTAGGAAGGTCAAACCTCTGCTTAGAACATATTGATAGATATGGACAGACATTGCAGAAATAAGAGAAATGATGTAAAGATTTCAAGAAAAGTGGGAGAAATGCCATATATGTGGAAAATGAAGTGAATGGATTAACAAGCTAAATATGGTAATTAAATGAACTAGAAAATATAAACAAAATATAATGGGTAATAAGGAGAATATGGAAAGATAGAATGTGTTGAATCATATATCATAATATATATTATATAATTATAAATATATAAAAATATAATAATTATTAATATATAAATAATATAATAATATGTAATATATTAAAATATAAATTAAAATAATTATTATAAGATAAATATAGTAATTAAATAATTATATATTAATTAATTTATTTCTCAAGCACCTAAAATATCACTAATATTTTACATGTTAACATTTAGCTTTATATATAGACATACTTATTACATTACTATAATAATCTCACAATAATAATACACTAATTAAAACAGTTATTATGTGCGATATTGGGAATTACACATCATTAAAAACATATTCAACATTACCGGGTATTCCCTTTTAAACAAAGGTCTCAGCTAAGGGTTGATAATATGACCAACCACCTATGCTTCAATTTGATCTAAAACTTTACTAACTACTACAAATCTTCATACATCATTCCTTTCATTCACATATTTTATAATATTCAACAGATCTCAGATCTTGTTTTACCATATTCTCCGGCTCTTATTACATAACTTCAAAACAGTACTTGGGTCCGTGCACCGTTTTTGTACATTGGAGATAAGAGTACTCTTCTAAGCTTATGATCTTTAATAATCTCTCATTGTTCAAACACGCTATCCAAAGAAATTCTTCTCCCATTCTTATAACTCCTGCTTTAGATTCGTCACTGAAGAAACGCGAGAATCAGGGTTGTCGATTAAAGGGTAGGGACGCCGTGCGAGTGTGCTCATCCATTCTCCATCAGTGTGCTACCACTGCTTGCCTTTCAGTATCACTCTACAGTGCTTTGATACTCATCATATGCAGTATTGGGGGCGGGGATAGGCGCGAGGGACAGTAGGCACATCTGTGTCAGCTGCGGGGGCATTATATTAAAAATAGACTAGCAAATCACCAATCGACTCTATTATTTTTAACATTAGGACATCAATTATATTCTTTTTATTCGTTTTTGATCGATCATTTCTGTTTCTATTTACGTAAGCTATAGACACTAAATATACCTACATTAAGGAACAACCATTTCAACTAACCTTTATGCCAATAAGAAGCTTTGATAACAAAGAACACTATGACTAACTATCAAATACAACAGTACTATTAATATAACGCATATGATTGCAAATAAGTTACAATAATATACCTGAAAATACCAGAAAATTAATTCTTCTCCTATATTTCGCCATTTACATTATTGTATTCAATGTATAAAGATTTGATCCAAACATCCTTACCACTTACTCTTAAACGCACTTGTTCATTATTCCATATTAAACAATCATATTTTAGAAAACTTCTCCAAAAACTTTATATATTATCTATAATATATAATATTCTAAGCATATATCTTCCCTAAACATTCAAATAACTAATTACCTATAATTATATTACAGTTACTAATTAAATCTTACCTTATAATACAGGTAACTATATTGCTACTCTACCTAATTCGCTATCGGAAACTATATCAACTAACATAAATGCTTTGTTATAACAATTCCAATCGAATCATCAACCATCATTCTGATATATAATATATATATATATATATATAAATAATATCTCTAATACTATATAAATAGTATATATCATTTATAAATACTAATAAAATTATATACATATATTATAATATATATATATAAATATGGTTTTTGATGCGGTGAATCTGAAGATGAGTCTGAGAGGATATGGTAGATAGAGTTTGTATAGAGGTGTGTATAAAATGGAATTAGGGTTTTATGAAGTAATAACAGTAGATATAAGAATAAGGTATATTATATAAATTATATATACTATAATATAATATAAATATATAGTATATAATATATATTATATATATTAATTTATATAATATAGTATATAATATATATTATAAATATTATTAATATATATAATATAATACCGTATATATATATATAATAATTATATATATATATAACATATATATTTTAATATATATATATATATATATAAATATAATATATATATATATATATAATATATATAATATATAATATATATATGAAGAACTACTTTTGTCGTAGTGATTAATTTACTTTAGAGAGGAAGCCTTGGATTCTTTTTTAGTGGGTCTTGTGCAAGGGGTGCGCTTTATATATTATATATATATACTATATATATATATATATCATATAATATAATAAATATATTATCATAATTATAATATTATATATATATATAATTATATATATATATAATAATTATATATTATATATTAATAATATATATTAAATATATGTATAATATACTATATAAATAATACTATATTATATTATATATATAAATATATAATAATATATATAATAATAATTATAATATAATATTATAATAATAGTATATAATATATAAATAATATTATATAATATATATAATATATATTATATTTTATATAATATATATATAATCTATTATATAATATATATAATTATATATATATATATATATATATATATAAATATAAATATAGTATATTAGAAATATATATATATATATATATATATATATATATTATAATATATATATAATAATATATATATTATATATATATATATATATATGCTAACTCTAGAAAGTCACAATCCAATCTAACTACAACAGCTACCGGGAAAGGAATACATTGTTGAAGATCCTGGTAAAATATTTTAGTGCGGAAAAATTGTAATAAAAAACATATCTAAATAAAATAGATACAGGAAAATGGAAAACATTTTTGAATGTAAAAATTTAGTAAGGAAAATGGAAAAAAAAAATAAATAAAAAATTGCTAACTTTTTGGGGGAGCTGAGGCGGTGGGGACATAGTATAATGTGAGGTGGACAGTAGGATGTTAGGTTAAGGTATTAATTATGTTGATGAGGAGTGGGTTATTATTGGGGATGATAATAGGGTGTAATCAAGTGATGAGGGTCGAGTGTGGTAATGGGATTTTGCATTATCGGACTGTATCTATATGGAGTAATCACATGTGATGCAGATTAGTATTTTTGTAGTCTTAGAGATAGTGAGTTAGGAGGATGTAGTTTAGGTATGACGATAGTGGAGCGAGTGTAAGAATAAATGGTGTAAGAGTGAGTTATTTAATAGTTTGAATAAATAAATATATTTATTTGTAAAAGTATTACACGGAAATGTAGGGGGCGAGCCGACGGGGATCACAGGGGGGACGTTTTCCATACCCGTAAGGGCGGGGCGCGGCGGGGAGGAACCTCTCCCCGAGGGAAATTAAGTCCTACCCGTGTTCCCGGAAAGGCCGAGAGACCCCGCACTCCTGCCACGTGGCGTATAATCCTGGTTATTTAAAGGAAAAATATGAAAGCTTCGAAGGTTATAGAAAGATCATTTGATGGTAACAAATGGCCAAGAAATATTTTCTGATAGTTTCACTCGATTTACTATAATTATACTAATTTTTTTTATTTATTTTTTTTTTTTTTTTAACATTTCCTTAACTAAAATTTTAATCAGGATTCCAAATAATGTATTCTTTTCCTGTAACTATGTATTTTGAGATGTTTTTTTTTTTTTTTTTTTTTTTTTTTTTTTTTTTTTTTTTTTTACGGCATAATTAGACAGCATTCAGCAATGTATCTTTTGTCGCAATCTCTGTTGTAGATTTTCCAAGATCAAGAAAATTGTTTTCGAAGGTTTGACCATAATAATATATATATATATAATATATATATATATATAT
>JABUQX010042127.1:40000-42500 GCA_015478945.1 Trachelipus rathkii
ATATATATATATATATATATATATATATGTATATATATATATATATTTGTCTCTTCTTTACTCTCGGTAAAAATTGTTTAGTGACTGTTTTTTTCGTGCTGCTTGCTTCCCTGTTGGGTTCCATTTTATGTAAAATTATTGTGTAAAATTGCAGTTCAATCTGACAAAGGAAAAGGGTGCCCCTGGAACTTCAAAAATCATAAAATCGCATAAAAAAAATCAACGATATTTGCTTATCATGCGAAACAAATTATATGCAAATACTTCAACGACGACAAAAAATATAATAAATAAGAATTCAAAACTAACCGAGTCAGTCGTATCCCAGAGTGACGTCATTAAGCGAGGTCATGCCCGTCAGCGAATATGAGAGAACAGCTTCCGGCAGCTTTCGAAAAAAGGGGCAGATAGGGCAGAGAGAGCAGATGTTCGTCTCAATGACAAAAATTTTATCTCGGAATTTTGGACTAGTGATAACACATCTTCAGGCACAATGCCATCTGTTAGTTTACGTAAGAAAATATTTTTACTAGGAAATTACTCGGATGATATAACTAGATTTAATTGTCATGAAAGAAGCAAGTACTATTTTTAAATCTTCGTGTGCTGAAGTTAACTTTACGAGAAATTGCCATACCAGCTTTGTAGAAAATTATGGTTTTTGGAAAAACCACGAATTCCAAAACAGGAGACGAGAAACTACATCCTAAAATTAGAATCATTGTACATGGAATGGAGACAAATAAAAAAAAAAACACGCTGGTAAGCCATCGGAAGCTTATAAGAAAAATGAAGCAGATATTGAAATGAAATTGCACATCCAAATGCTTTTGACATGATTAATATTGAAGAGGATGAACAGTTATTGATTAATCAAAGGTTAAAAAGACGGCCGGGATTCTTGTACGGAATTTATTACGAGGAACTTGAAAGAGAAAGAAGAGCTGAAGAAAGAGAAGAGACAGCCTTGATGAGTAAAGAGATAAGTGATCGTGAACATGAGCTATTATTTAAGTAATGTATTACAAAAAAATCCAATGACTCATTACTGATATATTTTGCACATTTGTTATTTTATTTCATGTCGTATCACTGAATCTCTCTTCTTTTTCACAGAGCAAACTGTATTGATGTCTTCGTCATCCTCAAGCAGCAGTTTTGAATTAGATTCCATTGTAGTTTCAGTTGCTGGACAATCCACTGATAATATTGTGCTAAAATATCCCCTCTCAGAAGATATGGAAATATAGATGCAAAAAAGAAGATAGGACTCCATAATCTAATAACTACTAAACTTAATGCTTCCTTAGATAAATGTAAAATTAGTGATAGAGATGGAGTTCATTTTCTGATTACTACAACCTAGTCATTGAGTCGTGATGTTGATATTGTGTTCAACAGGTCATATATTTATATTTTTTTAAGGGGAAAAAATGCTGAAGAAAAGGCAACTGAAATCAAGAAGCACATCAAGAGCACCAAATTGGAATAACTACTGTTTTGGTAAAGGGGGGGGGGTCCCTCAAAGTGTGCAGAGCTCATATCTGGGGTGATCTCTCTGGGATGGAAGCGTACGATCCATATTCTTTCCCTTCAACTAAACCTAGCAAATATTCATTTAACTCTGCTTGTTCTTTTGCTATTCGCCACAGGGTCATTGCCTTCAGGAATAAATAACCTTCGTCTTCAAATTCCAAAACTCATGCAGCTTATATTTTATCCTGGAATCATGGAAAATTAATTCAACGTAACACAAAAAATTCTTTTCTCGGTAGAAAATGTAAAATTCTTTTTGGTTCCTCTTTCTGGCATATGGGAAGAATATCATCTCTAACTTTTTTCTTCCTCTTTCCCATCTCTAATATCTTCCTACATCACAACTACCTTTATGCATTTTGCTAAAGCTGAACACTTCGCTCAAACCTTAGCTTCTAATTCTACTTCAGATAATTCCGGAGTTATTCCTACTTCTCCATGTTCACCATCTCATTTATGACTATTATTATAATTTCTTATGCTGTAAAGATGCCATATCTGCTCTCTCTGAGCTTAAAACTATGAAAGGGTACAACCCTAATATCATTCCTTCTGTGGTTCTCAAAACTTGGGCTTCTGAGTTTGCACCCTGCCTTGGTAAACTATTTCGTCTCTGTCTTTCTACTTCGACCTTCCCTTCTTACTGGAAACTTACGTTAATTCCATCTGTACCGAAAAAGGGACCCCTCTTAACCCTCCAACTTTCGTTCTATTTCTTTAACTTCTATTCTTTCTAAGGTTTTCGATTCTCCCCTTAACCGGAAGATTTGAAAACATCTCAATTCTTCTAATCTTATTTCCGATTGCCAATATTCTTCTTGGTCCTCTTCCTTTTGGCATTTCGGTGATTTTTTTTTGTGGAGCTAGACCTATCAAAAGCCTTCCATAGAGTCTGACACAATTTTTATTTCTAGATTTCCCTCTTTTGGAATCAATCCTTTTCTTTGTGATCTTCTCTCTGATT
>JABUQX010042127.1:55000-67225 GCA_015478945.1 Trachelipus rathkii
CAGCATCGGACGTGAGAGAAGCTAGAGAAAGACTGGGAGATTCTTTTCATTAATGTGGTGGGATCGTCAGCATTTAGGGTTAAATGGTTTAAAAGTATACAGTAGCAAAGAGAAAAGACAAGATTACAATGAGATACTTAATGAGCTTAGAAACAGATGATACGTGTACATTCGAGCAAGTAAAGGATGAGTAATCAGCCAGTTATTATTATTCAAAGAGACAGGACTGTTTAGGAGGAGGGAGTATTAAGAGGAGTTATGGAAAGTTTTGAAAGAATGAAAATGGAGCCGCGTCATTTGTGAAAGAGGAGTAATAGGTTGCTACTTGAGGATGCAGTAGAGCACGAGTGAGATAGATAGACGTAGAGAGAGGACCTTTAGTCACAGTTGGAGAATTGATACTCTGAAGTGGAGTCACGCCTACCGTACTGTTGCAAGAGGTGTGACACGCAAACCTATTTTTCTCTGATGAGTCATTATATCACGCACGGATGAACAGGTCCCACTTCATACGCAGCTCTATACGCCTCATAACTGACTAGCCATATTACTCTACTTCACTAGTTTGCTTTCATTGCACGTAGTTATACCGTGTCACACTAGACCTGTTATATAGCTCTGAATACTACAACCAAAATTTCTGGATCACCACGTATATATATAACGGTTTACCTTCCATAGATTTAATATACTAAAATATATTATATTTTAAAGTACTAATTATGAAGTTGATCAAGGTATGCTGTAATTAATTTAATTTTATACCTTTTCCATGTATTTATTTTTTTGACTTAAGATAAGTTAATATCATTTATTATATATATATCAATTATATAGTTTTATTACACTTACTTACTATAGTCAGAATTATCATAACTAATATTTATTAATATATTAATAATAATATATAGTATTATAATATTATCATGTGGCTGTTTATAAGTTTAATACGTCACTTTATGTAGAGTTATATTTATTATATTAAAGGGGAGACTTACTCATATTAATAACTAGAACCCCCTACTTTTTGATTAAAGCAAATAATCAAAATTTTTCTATAACATTTTTTTTATTATTACCTATATAATATATAAGTATATAGTATAATATAAATATTATCTCGCTGTTGTAACATTAATTATTGATAAATTTATATAATTATTATTTAAAAATATTCTAAATATGGTATTTTTATTATTTATAATTTAATAGATATAATAATATTATACATGAAATAATATTTATATATTATTAAGATTTTAAATAGTGATGTCATGAGATATATATATACTAATTAAATATAAAAATTCAATTTTAAGTCAATGTTAATCTGTCACCACAGTGTACTACTATGAGAAATCTTGATAAAATAAAATTTAATATGAATAATTTTTTTACCTATATAAATTTAATTTTTTACATAATAAATAAATATTCTTTTTTATTAAGCCTAAAATCAAGTATGTTGATTGTAACCAGCAAGATCAGTGTTACTAGTAATTTGTTTAACAATAGAACTGCTTAAGTTTAAGGTAAAGACTATCTTGGGTTTTTAAAAATTGATCAACAAAAGGGGGGGTGGGTGGGAATTTTTTTTTTTACACTCTTATAACCTTTTTAATTAAAAATTTTGTTTGTATCAGATTTTTCTTATTACCATAGTCATACTATTTATAGAATCTATGAACTTTTAGCAAATTTTCAAGCTATGTTTAATTTTGATCTCTGCTATTAGTAGTAACCAAAGTTATCAGTCTTTGAAAGTAAGTGAGAGTATCGCCGGAAGACCTCTCCTCTTAATTGGGAGAGCGGGGTCTCGCTAGTTTGCAGCCCCTACTCTCACAAATTGGAACACTAAATTATTATAATTGAAGGGGGAGTGAGTTGTCCTGTGCCGAGAAATGGAAGTTGTTGTACCTGAGACGCCGGAGAAAATCTGTGCGAAATGCCTAGAGAAGAGCCGGAAGCCATTCGGAGGGGGTCGGGTGCAACTCACCACCTGATTTGTCAGAGAATATGAAAACTTTGTATAGGTATTAATTATATATAATAATTTTTATATTTTATATATTTATATGTTCATAGTAAATAATTATAATATATATAATATTATTAATTTATTATTAATATATATGAATATAATTTATAATTGTAGCTAAGATAAGCGAAGCAAAATAAACAATGGTAATATATATAGTATTATTCAATATATATAGTTATATATACATTTATATAATATAATACTTATTATATCAAGTATCGGATCCGGATTTATTGCAAGTGGATTCCGAGAGAGATGTAGAAAATTTTAATGTGAATATTTATACATCGAGAAATTTCTTATACTTATGTGAGTATTTGAGTAACATTTGGACTTTAGAGTATACCTGGTAGGTATGGTTGATACCCACTGGATAGGAGAAGTGCTACATCGGAAGGTAGTCAAGTCCTTAATGGCATAACTGCCTGGAAGGGCGCATAAGATTTCCTCCAGGATTGTGAAGAATCGCTACAATAGGATTTATATTTTTTATTTTAATTTTTGGAAAAAAGATGTCATGAAGCTCGATTTAGGCACTATTAATATATTGTATTTTTTGGTTATAATTTTTTTCTTAATTCACTCAATTTTATTATTTTATAAAGAAGATTTTAAGTTTTGTGCAATTGAAATGTATAAATAATATTAGCTTGTATTATCAGAGGATTTCGTTGCGATATATTGAGAATTTAGACTCTTTAATCAAGTCTTAGAAATTTGGCACTATTAATTAATTTTATGTTATTGTTATATGGTAGATACTGCCAAGACTATAAAAAGGAGGATGGCAGTTTAAAATGATAACGCGGCCTTTTTGGTGAGCCTGTTTGTCTTATCGCTGTGATCATTTCGAAACTGGTAGGTTCAGCTTGGAATTTATCTTTTTGAATTACTGATTGTATGAGTAAAATCGTAGTTTTTAATCGTTGACCGTTTTTTTGTTGTAAACGCTACACAGCTTCTAACGAACCTGTGTTTGAGAATTATGTCTCTACTGGAGTTTAGACCTGATAATTCAAGCAGTGCGTGTTTAAGGATATAACATAGTTCAACCCCTAGACAACAAACTATTATAGGATACTGAACCCCGGGCAGTGGTCCTCATCGATAAACATATCCTCGACACAAGCGCGTAGCTATTATAATTTCCTTGTTTTAAAAGATGGTGGGCTGGTAATAAGATTGGGTTTATATAAAATTAAATCTCTTACCAGAAAATGCTTTTATGTCTCAAGAATGTAAAATTTAGTTATTTTCGGTTCCGGCCGGTAATTTTTCAAATATTCTGGCCGTGAACCAGAAACGCAGGAAAAATGACAGAATACGGAATGGCGGCGGTATTTATTCCGGTAACTTTTACGGTGAAAATTTTACAGGACCTACAGGAGTTATATCTATCAGCACTTATATATTATATATAGTAATATAATATAGTTTGTACGTACTTATATATATATATATAGGTATATATATATAATATATGATAATATATATATATATATATATATATTGGAAATATATATATATATTACATAATATTATTTTCATAGAGCTAGGTTTAATTAAAGCCACAGGGAGTATAAGATATAGAAGAACTCCCAGAATGGTTTGGTAAATTAGCCGTTTTGAGACACTAGTATGATTGAATTTGAGGGACTTTTCTATGGAGAAAATTCCCTCGAATAGTGTTTCCCATGTAAAGATAGCGGAAAAAAGATTCCAAAACCGGTATGTAATAAAGGTTTAAATGCTATTCGGAACAGGTAAACTGTCTTATAATTATAGTTTACATTGAATATAGCCATATAGGCTAGTCAGGACTTCAGCGAGCGCTAACCATGGCGAGTAAGTATAGTTACAAGGCCGGCAGCGAACCGCACTCACATGCACTTCTAAGCACAGGTGGGTCCTGTCCATGCATAATACGTTCGCAGTACTGCCATTTTTTAGTTCTTGGTATTGGATTTTTTAGTTTTTTAATTTTAACTCATAATATATCTATATTGAAATATATAATTTATATTCCTTTTGTTCGAAAACAATATTTTTGTAAGGGTTATAAAAAATTTATGACCAGATAGACGTTACTGAGACATTTCAAATAGTGGCAGAATCCTTGTCGGATCCTGGGCCATGTGAGTGAAGTCCGGTTTGGCCTGAGCCGAGTCAGGGAGCCGTGTGCCTTGATAGTGTTTTGATTTTTTTTTTTTCGAAACAATTTTTTTTGTAGGTGAAAAATTTTATTGCCAGAAATGCTTGAACAAAATTTTTCAAATAGTCGTAGCAAAAACCCTTAGTTTGGATCCAGAGACCGGATTCAAGATAAAAAGTACTCTTCTTGGAATAAAAATAGAAAAGAAAATCTCATATATATAAGATACCTACGCCAATTAGTTATATGCGGATCTGCTGGAAATACAAAACTTTAAAAGTGAAAACTCACAAATTTATATTTTTTAATATTTAAAACTCTCTAAATTTTCTGATTTTTTTTCTTTGGATAAAAAATGTTAATATTATTATTTTCTTTTTAGATTTTTTCCCCAACATTACAAAGGTAAAATTTTTTATTAGCTTCATAGTTTGAGAGAACGAAAAGTTTCATATATAATATATATATGTAAATATAATAAATTTTATTTGGGATTTTTATCACAATATATAATAGATATATAATATATAATAACGTACTGTTAAATAATATATAATATAGTTTATTTCAAATTCACATATAAGTGAGTATATATTTATATAATATGCTATATATTAGAATGCCGTCGGGCCGGTGGGTGGACTGCGGACCACTTTAGGTATAAACTTCGTCTCCCGACTATATAGATAACTAATGTGGAATTTTTTGTTGTTGTAAAATCACGGCCCTATAGTCGCCAATAAGCACAAAAAACGATAAAGCAATTCTGGCAAACAAGTGTTACGTTTAAAGATTTTGAAATAACCGCGCGGAAAGTTTCAGCCTCGACCGGGGATAGGAGGGGTGAAGCGGACTAGCACAATTGAGGGGTGATGGGCGGACCATCCTGTTTAAATTCGTCTTTTTAACGTATAATTTCAATTTTATATTTTTAATTTTTTACTTAATATAAAATATAATTTAGAAATGTTGGGAAATTCGTATAAGTAAGTAAAAAGATGTCCTTATATTGCTAAAAAAATACGAAATATAAAGGAGAGGTGGAGGTCCGATTTCCCCACCCCTCTCCGCCACAAAATTTTGACACTTTTTTGAAACTGTCGTTTTATAGTTTTTAATTAAGAATTTCATTTTCTTTTATGAAGAAAAATTTAGCTACTTCTATCAATATAAAGTAACTTTTTATAATACGATTTTAATTTATTAAATTTATACGACTCTAAAGTGTCAATAATACGTAAAATACCGAAAAACAATGGTGGTCCGCATCACCCCATCAATTTTTACGGCGGGGGTGAATCGACCAAAGTTGGCCCCGTATTTTTTGCCACTATACTGCTTGGATCAAAATTTACTTTGCCAGTTTACAAGCTACTATCGAAGTGTATCATCTTTTCAAAACAAATATACACAATTTTTACAATTTTATAACGAAAGTTAAAAAAAATCCAATTGTATTTCAAAGTGAAGTTTCTAATATGAAGGAAATTTTTGTACCTTTCTAAAATTTTTCAACAATTCTCTCTTTGGGTAAAGAAATAATTTAAAAACTTTCTAGAATTAAATTATTGATCTTCATTATAACTATGTAGTTACTTTTTACACGAATTGAAAAATTTTGCGTTGTGTCTATTATAAATGAGCGAAAAATGGGTCCTTTTCTTTTTTTTTTTTATTTTTTATGTAAATATTTTAATTTAAGTGAACCGAATCACCCCTCCTAAAGAGGCGGGCCCGGTTCCCCGCCCATATATATTTAGCTATAATAGTATATATATATATAGGTTATAATATATATTGACTAATATATATATAATATATACTCTAATTTATAATATTTATTCTATATATTACAAAAAATATATGTAGTATATATATATATTAAGTTGTAGGTACTAATATAATTTTTGATAGGTTTGGAAACCTGTATCCGCATAAAGAATGATCGGTAGGGCTGGAATAAACAGCCAATGATCACAGTAAAGTGCTAGATAGGTTTAAGGTTAATGATGAGCTTTTTATGTATGGTTAGATTATTTACTTAGCCAAGTTCTTAACCTAACCATACTTAATATTTAATATATTGCAGTATACTTATAATATAGTTTGAAGTGATTCAAATTTTCTGTTTTATTTAGATTACTGATTTGTGAAAAATTAACCAATGTTTTTTAACTATGTTCTCTTGACCACTAGCCATGTGCCGTAAACCATTGGATATTTTAAGTAAGACACTACCGATAACATTAGACCTAACATAATATGCAGTGACCCCTTTTCCCCCTAAATGCAAGTGGCTCTTTTTCCCCATAAAAAATTTAATATTTGAGGGCACTTAACATTTTTAAAAATTGTGACAACAATTAATTATGTAATATTTAAAAAAAACTTTTTAAAAAATATGTTTCAAAGGTACGGAAAGTCTTCAGAAATGTTTTACTACACTTATATCAGAATAATGCTGATTTTAATCTTTTATCGAAGGTCATATTTTGGACTTTTTGGCTCCATATCTCTCATTTATGGGTAATATGATTAGTTATTACATTTTTTTTGGGAATCGTCAACGAATAAAATTACTATTAACACAAATTGCTAATTTTCAAGAAGCACGAAGGGGGAAAAAAAATTACATCATAAAAAGTCTAAAAGTTGCAAAAATGTACTTAAAAATACGTCTAGATTTTTTTCCAGATATTTTCCTGATTTCTTTTAAGTATATAATGGGTATTTATAAGATGGATAGCTTGATTATTATAAATACATAATTAATTTTGTAAACACTGATCTTAAGTTAATAACGTCTGGAATTTTCTGTTCTCATATTTTTTTTTTTTTTTTTTTTTTGTAAGTGTAAAGTTTAGGTCAGTGAACTGTCATTTTATTGTTATCTGATTTGATAACTCGAAATGTATTTGTTATTGAATACAAGTTAGGACTAATTTTTGAATTCATTTCAATTATAAAATGTGACTTTTAAAAGTTTATAAAAACTATTATTTTCAAATTTCACAAAACTTATCGCATTCTATCCAGGATAGGTGTTGATGTTCTTGGTGGGGGAATGAGTATGAGACTCAAAAATTTTTTATAATAATCCTGAACTTTTATTGATAGGTATAAGTTACCATAAAAGGTGTAAGATTTTTTTTACGTTCACCTAGGCTCTACTCAAATAAAAGACTTAACTACGATGGCATGAATGGGGATTGGGCTTGACTCTATGGAACCAAGAAAAAGGTTTAAGGGTTTTTTTTGATTATAACGAGTAATTTGAAGTAGCTATCAGTATTTGGAAGGTAAGGGGAAGAAAAGTTACTAGGATCCTAGCGTATAGAATATATCCGCAATGTCATTTACAGATAAGGAAAAGAATAAGCTGTCTGAGTAGGCTACGGGTATAGCGTTAGGACAGTATCAGCGTGGATGTGCCAAAGATTATGGAACCCCTTATTTTAAGGAAACTCATAGATATGCTGGGAAAGGAGTGCAACATAGAGCAAAAGGGTCATTTCTGGGTTTGAGTGTAAGAGCTATAGGAGAAGGGGCTGAAGGCAAGTTAGAAATGTTTTTCTGTAGAAAGGTTGATTTTCTCAGAGACATGATCAGGTCTAAAAAATATTTTCATCTATTGATACTATGAAGGGGAGCCCACACAAATTTTCATTAGGAACCATGGAGGGGCCATAGTAAAAAATATTAAGGCATGCCATCAATTCAGTACTAGGGTTTTTAATATATTTTAATTGGATGGTTTGCGCACCAGGAGGTTGTTGAGTGTCACTCGATTGCAACATTTAAAAGGGATTAATTGGATAGGTACGGTATAATGGACCGGTATGGATAATCCATATGTAGTATTTGGACTAAGCAAATCAGGCATGGTTTTTAAGTTTTTATGGTAATTATTAGGTTAAATTGCAATAATTTATGATAACAAACTCATTCTAAAACGGTCATTAGAGTTCCAAATAAATTCCATATAAAATTGATAATTTTTATTAAATCATTATGAAATGTTATAATAAGCATATATTATAATATTTCGTTGCAAATGGTTGTTAATAAATTAAAAATGCCATTATTTTTCAATATTTTTTTTTTTTATTAGTAATTTCAAATGGATTTATATGTTTCTAAAATATTATTTCTCTTTTATATTATATTTAAATATTATCTAGTATTGGTTTTTATTGATAAGTTTTTGGTTAAGTATACTAATTTGTATTTACCTGTGCATTAAAACAAAAATTTCACATATTTGCTCCTACTTTTCACTTAATAGGGAACACTAAAAATAAATATTAAAAAAAAAAAAAAAATTGGTAGATTGATTAAATATTTGAGAGGTTTGGTAACTAGTTGTTCCATGTGTTGTTGGCTACCAATAATGTATAAGCCTATAAAAAATTATTAACAGAAAAAATATGGATATTTTGTCAAGAATCTGTTGAACTCAACCTTTACCGACGAGCTTGTAGTGTGATAATGAGCATGTACTTTAGCTGCGCTATATTTTTTTCTTTTTGGTGGGGTAGAGGAAAAACGTTTTTAAGTTGTTGACAAGCATGGGATGCTTTGTAAATATCGATTTATCGATATTTATTTTATTTACTACATGACTAACTGGAACAGTCTCGAAAGGCCAATGTGGCTTCTTACTATCTCCATACTTTTAAGTTCAAAGCAATGTCGATTATAGCCAACATCAGGTAGTAGCGATAGTTTCTGGGAGTAGAGCTAGGTTAGGTTGTTTTGTTAGGATTGACAGACTCTAACGAACTTAACAATACTTAACCTAACCTTACCTAGCTCTGCCTGCAAAGGAAGGTAACGCCATAGTGTATTAATATTACTATTATTACTAATCTTTGGTAACGCCTACGGCTGGCTTTATTGATAGACATTGCCGAGAACCTTGACCTAACCTATTTGGATCGACTTTGACATAAACTTTATTTTAAAATATAACTAATTAATGGTAATTGTGGATTTCTGCTCAATCTGATTCATGTAAATACTATATTAAAACTATAAACATTAATTTAATTTTAAAAAAATTGATCAAAAAATATTTTTTAAGTTTTTTCTATTGATTTTCTATTGATTTCTATGAACGTAAAACATTTTAAGTTTACATTTTCAATAAAAATATTAAAAATAACGCTACGAAAAAATTAACTTTTTAACTTCATTTCGTTCGTATAGGTTACGACAGGGATGCCAGATGGTAGATATATATCTTACATCCGCTCCCAGGAAGGCTCATGAGAGACTTTGAATACAACATTTTTATATTATATAATATTAATATATATCTATATATATATATTTTTCTATTTTATATTTTTTTAGATAATATATATTATATATGTATATATATATATGTTAAATAATAATATATTATATATATATACTTAATTTTAAATAGTATATATTCATATATAATATATTATATATCTATATATATATTTATATCTTAAATTATAGTATATATATATATATATATATATTATATATATATATATATATATATATATATATATATATAATATATAAGATATATATTATAAGATTATGTTTTATATACTCAATATATATATATATATATATTGTATATACAATAGAGCCATGTTACCTTTGCTTTCTTCTTTTTGTATATTGCGGTTCGGCTTCTCACGTGATCAGAAAATCTCGTTTTCTTCGATAGAACAGCTCCGCCATATTCTCCTCAAGAAGCATTTCAAATCTTTCGTCAAAAACTGCCAAGCTCAGTGTAATCTCAGAAACAGTTTACCAAATCCTTTTCACATTTGTTTATGAAGCACCACTGACTTCTTTGATATTATTTTGTGCTATTAAAACTTTCGTTACAACATTTTTCTCTCGATTGTTAGCAAGGTGCGTTAATTACTAAACCTAGTTCTTGTGTATCATATTTGATTTCGTGTTACTAAATAATTCTGTGTTGTGCTGCATGCTTATATTAATGAAAAACATTCCATATAAAATAATCTAAGCATTATAATCTTATTGGTACATTTGAAATAACCTTTTTTATATAAAATTATGGTTATATCACTCATCTTACGCTCAAAATTTTATATATTTTTTATATTTATAGTTTTCACCATAGCACAAAATGTCCAAATATAACACAAAACGGAATTCTCATGCATAACTTTAATATTTATTTTTCCACAATGTAATTATTTTATTATTAGTAATTATTATTATTATTATTGTTAATTGTTTTCCTTTTTTAATTATGTATATTATCTCTGTTAGGAACCTTCTGACCTCTGACCCAAAAGTTGTATCACTAATTCAAGCCTTCTGATTCCTGCGTTACGCCCAACGTAACAGTGGTTTCACCTCTGGAGTTTTGGACGGTACCTGATTGATGCCCCTGCACTTTTTGCCGTCGCTATCCCCGGCTTTCTGACCAACCGACAAGCATCCGCCTACTGAAGCAGGAAACCCATTTACTATATAATTATAACCATTTAATATTATATTACAATTCAAATTTTAAATAATATCAGGGTGAATTCTGGCCCAAATTATCATTTTCAAACAATCATTTTTACGTCATTTCGGCCCATAAAAGCGGCCTAATATAAACATTTTTTTGGTTAAACATTTATGTACCTATTTGTAAAAAATTTACTCTGTTTTTGGTCTCGACCACTTAATTATCTTTCATATTTCGCCCTCTCCGGTAGGTTGCAATTTTAAAGCTCGCATTAATTGCGCAATTTTTCAAAAAAAATTTTTTTTTTTTTTCTTTTTTTACAATTTTATTATTATTGATACTCGTAATATGATCCTCCTCCGGATGCTGCAAACACCGATAACATCAATGTCTTATCGCAACAGCTGCTTCAAACAAGGAGACATCTAACGCTTACACTGGCAAGTTCGTCACAACGATCTCGATTTGACCTTTACATTACTTGAGCTTCAGCTCGAGTCCATGAATTGCCCGTTTTAGGGCACTCTTAAACATATTACCTGTTCCCGTATTGCAGCGCCTGAAAAAGACCATTTTACTTCTTTGCATTCTCACACCAGCCCTACAACCAACTTAAAACGAACTTTTAAACCGCTGGGGAGAAACAGATGCTGAAAAGTAAAAAAGCTTTTGACTGGTGGTATTCTCTTGGGGATCGTTTTGCATCGTTCTATTATCGGATAATGTAATCTTCCTCGACGGCCCTCCGTAGGTAATTGTATAAATCATTGTTCCGCCATCTCTTCTACAAACTTCTACAGAGATAGCACTGCAGGTTTAGCACGGTCGTCCCATAACTGTTCACGTGCAAGAAACTCGCTACTTATGCGGATAGAGTTCTGTAGTCGAAACCTATTAGACAGTCAGACATACCTTCACAAAGTTTTCGCAGCATACGGTTTCCGAGACTATAAATTCCACCGTGTTCTCTTCGCATGTAATGAGTCAGTCATGCAATTCGAGCAACCGCCGCACCAAGAAAATGCTTATATTTTCGTGTCCACTTCAGGTTGTTTGCAGAAACTATATGGCCTCTAACTTGAATGCGTGAGAATTGGCGGGCGCGTTCCACTGTTCCTATACACCTCCTCCCCCTCCTTATCCCAAACAACAACATCCTACCTCAACAACAAATCCTCAACTCAACAATCATCCTACCTCAACAGTATCCTCAATCCTTCACATCTCTCAGTCATCCTTATTCACTACCGTCTTCATATCCCAGCCTCCTCGCCATTGCACCAATCTTATTGCATACATATTTGTCTACCCATTACTCTCTAACTACACCTCTATTCCCATTATTACACCTTTCATATAATTTCGGCAATCCCTCCTTCTCCTGTTACTTCTCAGGCCTTGGTTCAGTTTTCGTCACATAACCAACAGGGTATTTGTAGAAATCATCAACGTTTGGAGACAACACGGTCATGTCTTAGCCTTGTTACTTTCGAGATTAACAACAACAACACTCCGTAAATAGCTCGGAGTTGGTCTCAAAAGCGTCACAAACTTACT
>JABUQX010042128.1:0-50000 GCA_015478945.1 Trachelipus rathkii
TAGGTAAATTTGGGGGTGGTGGGCTAAATCTGGATACGAATAATAGCAATGGTAAATGTAATAGATGGGAGATTAAATAAAGCTAGTGTTGTTACAGGTTCAAATAATGATGATAGCAATAAAAATAACAGCATTTCGAGTATCATAAATGAGAATCTAGACATTATTTGCATAACTGATTCATGGGTTAATGAAAGAATTATATGGAGACTCCTTCAGGAATATGAAATAGGATATTCACTTTAATTATACCAGCATAGAGGAAAATGAAGGGTGGTGGTATGGCGCTTCCATGTAAAAGCAATATTTCAATCGGTATTAATGACTGACTTTAAAATTAATCATGATACTTGAATCAGTGTGGGTAGATATCCTTTATATACAATAAATCATATGAAATAGGGCCATTTATAGACCTCCTGGCCAGAGTCTAGAATTAGATGCGGAAATTGTGAAAAATTGAGACAGCATGCTACAGTAAAGAAAAAGGTATAGTCATAAATGGGTGATTTTAATTTTCCTGGCAATCATTTGGGATTCCTTGTCTATATGGACCATAGTCGTCTGCATATAAATTTGTTATAGCGTCGGGCCAGGTGACTGTGCGACCACTTAGGTATCTAACATTACGTCTCCCGACTCTCCCAATGCCTTTTTGGAAAATTTTTTTTTTTTGGAAAATCAAGGCCCTATAGTTACATTGCATAAGCACACAAAAAAATATAAATGTTATTCTAAATAATAATGTTTTATTAGTTTAAATAAAGCTCAGATCACCCCCACTTCGGAGGGGTGAATCCCGCCATCTGTTTAAATTCCTCTTTTACGTATAAATTCAACTTTTATATTTTAATTTTTGCTAACAATACCATTTGATTTCCAGTATTAAATTACTAGCCCCTTAGCAAAAACATTCAAACAACGAATAAAATAAAATCAAGAATAAAAATAAGGTGGTCTGATTTTCACCCCTCTCCGCTCAAAAATTTTGATACTTTTTGGAATGAATTCTTTTTTTTATATAAATTTTCATTTTTATTTTAATTTTACTTAAATAAGTAACATTTATTTATATTTAAATTAATTATACATAATAAAACATGGTTCCAAAAAAATTACGGATAAAATACCAAAAGAAACAATGGTAGGTCCGATTCACCCCTTCATCAATTTTTTGGCGGGGTGAATCGGACAAGTTAGGCCCCGTGATTTAGCCACTTATACTGTTTGGAACAAAAATTTACATTGCCAGTTTAAAGCTAACTCAACTGTATAACACTGAAAAAATAATTAAACTCCATCCCACAATTTAACATTTCAGAAACAAAATTATAAAAATCAATATTTCAAAAGTGAAATTCTATGAAGGGCATTTTGTATAAAATTTATTAAAATTGTTTAAAAATATAAAAACTTCTAGAATTAAAGATGACCTAAATAAAACTTTGTAGTACGTACCGCGTTGGGCTATTTATTGAGCAAAATTTTTTTTTTTTTTAATTTTTTTTATTTTATTTAGAGTGTTTTAAAATATTCAAGGGTAGTAATAGGAGATTGATTTAGAAAATTATAGGGAAAAATAGAAATCAAACTTAACCAGTCAATAAGAAGGCAAAGGGGAGAAAAGCAGAAAATTAATTTAGTTGGGAATAGGAATAAGAACCTGAAGAAGTTTTTTAGTCTTTTTATAAATTTAAAAGTAAGAATTAGGGACAATTGGTCCAATTAAAATTGATGAAAATTTAGTGAGTTCAGATAAGGAGTTGGTCAACATTTTCAGTGTTTACTGAGGAAAGATTAGATAATAGTTTGGAGACTAATAGATTTGATGTATGAATGTAACAAATAGACTTACAGAATTTTGAATTTGATGTAAAAAGATATTAACGTTTATTAGATCATATTGATCCAAGTAAAGCTGGAGGCCCTGATGGTATATATGGTAGAATTCTGAATAAGGGTAGTACCAGCATTGCAAAGGCACTATATTTGATTTTAAGCGATCTATAACATTTGGTGAGGTACCAGATGACTGGAAAACAGCATATATTGTGCCTTTATAAGAAAGGTAGTAAGGAAGATTTGGGAAATTATAGGCCAGTTAGGCTTAACATCTCTGGTTGTAAGGTTCTGAAAAAAGTTAATGAAAGTCATATAGAGAAATATTTAGAAAGATAACAAGGATATTGTATGATTCCTGCATCGTTTCAGAAATGGTGGGAAGCCATGGCAAAAAAACCGTTAGAATTTATGGAATACATTACTGGACTGCATTGACAGAAGGCTAAGGATGATATTGTATATATTAGACTTTTAAGTAAAGCTTTTGATAAGGTTCCCACATAAGGCTGAATGAAAAGTTATTGAGAGTGGTACATCAGGTGGAGTGGTACATGGTTGGATTAAAGAGTTGTTGCGAAATTAGAAAACAAGTGTGTACAACTAAACTTGGAATAATCATTCATAGGAAATATGGAAGAGTGGTGTCCCACAGGGTTCAAGTGCTGGGGCCACTATTGTTCTCATATATATAAATGATTGCGGATTTGGACTTAAATGCAATGTTTCTAAGATTGCAGATGAAGCTGAGGTGCCCACTCAATTAGGAATATGAAGTATATCAATATCCAGATTCAAATGATCTTGATAAACTTCTTTTGGGTGGCAGATAAGTGGGCAAAATGAATTTTAATAGTAAAAAGTGTAAGATTCTTCACAGCCCCCATTCAAATAAAAGTTTTAACCGATATGAATGGGGATGCTTGAGTCTGTGGACCAGAAAAAAGATTTAGGTGTGTAAACATTAATTTGAAAGTAGCCAATCAGTGTTTATTTTTAAGCTAGAAATAAAGCTAATAAGATGCTGGGCATAATAAATCGCAATGTTGTTTACAAAGAGCAAGGAAGAATAAGTATAAACTGTATAATAGCTAATAAATAAGGCCAGTAATAGAGTATTGTGAAAAAGGTTTTGGCCCCTTATTTAAAGAAAGGATCTTAGATATGATAGAGAGAGTGCAACGTAGAGCACAAGGATTAGATTTCGGGTTTGAGGGTAAAGAAGCTTATGAGAGAGAGGCTGATAGGAGTAGGAATGTTTTTTCTGTATTTTTTTTTTTAGAAGGGACATGATACAAAGTCTACAAAATATTTACATTATTGATAATTACAGAGACCAATAAATTTTTCATAGTTAGGAACATGGACAGGTGACCAGGGGGCATAAATAAGAAAATTAAGAAGAAAGATGCCATCTTGATATAAAGTAGGCTATTCATTCAGTTAATAGGGTTGTTAATTTGGAATAGTCTGCCAGAGGAGGTTGTTGTGAGTGTGACTCGAAAGCTGCATTAAAGAAAAGGGGTTTAGATTTAATCATCTCCAAAAATTGGGAACCAGATTGTAGCTTGATGAGGCCAAATTGGCGAGTTTTTAGTGCAGTAGTTATATGTTAGATGGCCTGTGTGACCATAACTTAGTTATTATGCATGTGGATGGTTTGGGATTCGTGTCTTTATATTATCATTAGTTTTGCAACTGAAATTGGTGGATTTGTAGTTAACAACAAAATTGACCAGCCCTAGGGTGCTTTGTGGATTTGCATGGCCATGTTGTTTGATGATCGGTTGTTGGCAGGTCGTAGTCGTACTCTTTTACTGTCTTCTATATTCTTAATGTTTCTTAATGAATCATCAAGTTGTAGAGAGATATTAAGATAAGCCAGCCCAATGCACTAGAACTTTTTGACCCACGCTGGCCAAGAACCCACTAGACACTATGTACTAGTACACCCTTTCTTAGATAACGATGAATGTATGGTGGATGAAGTTAGAGTGGAGAATATAGGACTTCGATATATTAATTAGATTTAATAAAAAAATTCGTAGATATTTTGTTAATTTTAGAGTTTATTGATAAATGATTTTTAGTATTCCGAAATGGTGATTTTACCAAATTGAGACATGCTTAGTATAACTGACTGGATAAACGGTTTAAAGACCAAAACTTGTTTTATCATGTGGGAGCATTTTAAAGCAAATTTTTAATGAATATTCAATAAGTATGTTTTAAAAGAGATAAACCCATTAGGGTGGCAAGAGAAAACCTGTTTGGTGGAATGAGAGATAATAGAGAAAATTATGAAAAGCGTAGATGTTTTAAAAATATTCAAGGGTAGTAATAGGGAAGATTATTTAGAAAAATAGGAAAAATGGAAATGAACTTAACCAGTCAAATAAGAAAGGCAAAGAGAGAGACAGAAATAATTTAGCAAGTAATTGCTATAAGAGCTGGTATGCGTATCTTTTATAAATTAAAATACCATTGGTGGTGATTTGTTAAATTTAAAATGCTTAAATTTAGTGAGTTCAGATAAGGGGTTGGTCAACATTTTCATGCTTATTTTCTTTCAGTGTTTACTGAGGAAAGTAGATAATAGATTTTGGAAGGACTAATAGTTTCTTGTATGTATTGCTAACAAATAGACTTACAGAATTTGAATTTGACGTAAAAATATATTAAATGTTTATTGTTAGCAAATTGATCAAGTAAAAGCTGCAGGCCCTGATGGTATATATAATATGGTAGATTTCTGAAAGAGGGTAGTACAGCATTGCAAAGGCACTGAATTTGATTTTAAATGGTCTATAACATTTGGTGATGTACCAGATGACTGGAAACAGCATATGTTGTGCTATTCATAAGATAGGTAAGTAAGGAAGATTTGGAATATAGCCCCAATACAGCTTAATTTCTGCAGATATTAAACGATGTGGGATATGACAATGAAAGGTCATATACAGAGAAATATTTAGAAGATAACAGGTATTGTATGACTCCCAGCCAAGGTTGTGGAGTCGGAGTTGTTTTTTATTAACCCTTGAACTTTTAGATTTATATATATTACTGACTGCATTGACCGAGGAGATCAGTTGTATTGTATAATTTAGACTTTAGCATAAGCTTTTTGATTAAGGTTCCCCAACATAAGGTGATGAAGTTATTGCAATGTGGTATTAGTGTTGAGTGGTACATAGTTGGATTAAAGAGTGGTTGTGGAACATAAGAAAACAGTGTGTACAATAATGCAATAATCATCAATTGGGGCCATAATTGACGAGTATAGTCCCACAGGGTTCAGTGCTGGGGCCACTATGGTATCTATATATTAAATGATTAGACAGGACATCTATCTAAGGTTTCTAAGTTTGCAGATGTACCAAAGTGGCACCACAGCCTAGGATTAGAAATCGAAGGGCTGTATTAAAGATCAACACTGTATCTTGATGAATTTCTTGGGGGCAGATAAGTGGCAAAGGAATTTTAATAGGTAAAAGTGTTAGGTTCTTCGCGTAGGTTACTCAGAATAAAAGTTTTAACTATGATATTGAATGGGGATTGGCTTGATGTAATCAAACCAGAAAAAGATTTAGGTGTGACTTATAAGCAGTAATTTGAAAGTAGCTTAATCAGTTGTTGGAAAGCTAGAAATAAAGCTAATAAGATGCTGGGCTAATAAATCGCAATGTGTGTTTACAAGAGCAAGAAGTTATTAAAGTAAACTGTATAATAGCATATGTTAGGCCAGTAATAGAGTATTGTGCACAGTTTGGGCCCCTTATTATAAAAGACTTAGATATGCTAGAGCGAAGTGCAACGTAGGGCAACAAGGATGATTTCTGGGTTGAGGGTAAAGCTATGAGAGGCTTGAAGGGTAGTTAGGAAGGTTTTCTGTAGAAAGACGTATTTCTCAGAGGGCACATGATACAAAGTCTACAAAATATTGCATCTATTGATAATACAGGACCAATAAATTCTTCATAGTGGAGCATGGACAGGTGACCAGGTGGCGCATAATTAAGAAAATTAAGAAGGAAGCATGCCATATTGATATAAGAAAGCATGCATTCAGTAATAGAGGTTGTTAAATTCTTGGAGATGGTCTGCCCACAGGAGGCTTGAGTGTATGGACTCGATGGGCAACATTTAAGAAAGGTTTGGATAGGTTATGGATGGGTTGGTATCATATAATAAAATTTAGACGAGCCAAATTTGTGGTTTTAGTTACAGTAGTTTTAAGTTAGACTGCATGTGTGACCTATAACTTAGTTATTAATGCATGTGGATGGTTGGGTAATCATATATATAGCTATATCATTATTTTTACTAAGCCAAATTGGTGATTTTTTAGTTACAGTAATATGACAAGCCCTAGGGAGCTTTGTGGATTGCATGAGCATGTTGAGTTGTGGGGTTGGACTGGGACAGTCTTCGACAGGCCCATGTGGCTCTCTATGTCTCTATATTCTTTATATATATATATATTTATTTTTATTTTAATTTATATATATATATATATATAGTATTATATATAATATATATATATATATATATATATATTATAATATATATAATATATAATATATATTTATATATATATATATAATACGGTATATATATTATATATATATATATATATTATATATATATAATATATATATATATATATTATTATATATATATAATATATATATATATATACTTATTATATATATCACCTCATATAACACTCACTCAAATAACTCAAACCCATACCAAATACATAATAAAAACCCCCACGCAAGCCAGCAACCAAGAACTACAAAGACCTCCAAACAACACACACCGCTCGCACAATAGCACTAGATTACCCACTCAAAATAACCGAACGACCGAATGAGATAAAAACCACAACCAACCCCAGCGGAGAACCAGGTCTTAAAGGTTTGTATCACTTTCAACAAAGTACTTCGAATTCAACACTGAAAAAAATGAGACATCTGTTAGCATAAAAAAAACTTGATATTTTTTTGGTACAAAATTTCTTTTTAGCAGTTGTCGTCTTTAATTGTATATTGGTGAGATAATTCTCTCCCTTGGAGTTTTTGTGTGTCAGTACAGATAACCATGTTTCTGTCGGAAATGTCCTGCAAGCATCGAAAAAGTAAGGTGAATCCCTTTTGTCTTCACATCTGTAGGATACCATACATATGGTTGTATTAGACTTATTCACTTAAATTTGCCAGAATATGGACAAGCGCTTTGCAACAGTTTTGAGATGCTTTTTTCTTCATTTTATTGTTAATTTCATGCACTGTACAAATATTTTAACTTTGCTGGTGCCTAGACATCAGAACTTCAGTCCATTCATTTCCTAGTTTTCTTCCAGATCCAAGAGTCCTTGTAAAATGTTTAATCAAATATATAATATTACTTAGCAAAATTTAAAAAAAAAAAATTAATTTAAATTATTATTGAAATTGCTGCTATGCTAAAAAAGGAAGGAAAAATTAAAAAAACCCAATTTTTTTGGACAAACCCTGGATTAATAGGGAAACCTCTATGGCAGGTGTTAGTGATATATTTTGTGTTAGTGGAACAAGCTTTGATGGAATTCAAATATGCAAATGATGATTAGTAAAGCGTGTGAAGAATAAAAGAAGTGAAAGTATTGGTTTAATATTAATAGCAGAGTGAGGCAGAATGTGTTATGTCTCCTTGGTTATTCGAATTTGTATATGGATGTGTTACAGATATTGAGGTGGAGTGGCAGGGGATTATGATAGAATAATGGAGAATGGAAGAGAGTGGAGGGTTCTATACCTATTATATGAGGATGATTTTGTTTTATGTGGCGAATTTGAAGTGAGTTCAGAGGATTGGGAGAGAGATTTGGTAGGGGTGTGTAAAGGAGGGGTTTGAAAGTAATGTAGATAAGAGTTAGGTTATGGTCAGTGGCGGCGTTCATCCAAGGTGCGTGGAACTGCGTGATGGGCGATCGACACGTGCTAACTTCGCAGCTAAGCGGATTAACAAGGTGGAGGGTTTCCAGGGCCTCCCGTTTAGTGGGTTGTGTGAAGCTCCATGTGCTATACTTGCCACAGGTTGCAGCTATCACTGGGTTCGATTCAATAAGGATCAAAACTTTGCTCGTTGGCCCACAGTGATAACAGCCCGCCAAACTCAAACCTCCACTTCAAGATAAGAAAATGCAGAGTAAGAGACGAAAGCGCGAAGCACAAAACTACTCAGAAGGGGGACAGACAGGCGGGAAAGGGGAAATAACCCTGGACACTATTCCTGGTTGCTGAATATGGAGCCAAGACGAAGGCAGTAAGATGGATAAAAAGGAAAAAAGACTGAGTAAAGCGTGGTACAGAGAGGAAGCGAGGAAAGAGTCCTCAAAAATGATATAGTATTCAAGGAGATATGTACACAATTAATGGGCTATGCCTGAAAATTGGAACAATATTACAGAAAGGAAAGGATTGTCCCATCCACCCCCAAACTTTACCAGTTTTTTGCTAACAAGTCTCCAACATGTAACAGAAATAGCCAACACCTTTATGACCGAGTGACTGCCATCTGCTACAAAGAGATCTTTATCTAGAAATTCTCTCACAAATTCCAAAAACCTGATTATTTTCTGGATAGAAAAACATTTTCCTAACCCTTGGTCATTATACTACCTAAAGCTCTACTGTTCCCATTCGCTGACCTGCGACTCTAACCTAGGTAAAATCCCAGAAATCATGCTCTTCTTCCACTAGCTTTCATATTCTGATTCAACCTCCTAATCTGCTATTAATTATTCTGACCTTCTATGTCCTTATAAATCATTTTGTACCACATGCACAAATCACATTTGATCACAACATTTGTAGATCAAATCTCTATCTATTCTATCACTATATCACTCAGTCTGGCACCTGGATAACATACTTCAATCGTTTCTTTTTATTCTTATTTTGAAAGTCCTATCTAGGGTATCGTATCATAGAGTTTCCAATTAGGCAATGCATCAGTGGCTTCCCTTAGAAAACTCAGTAAGGGTCATTAGCAATTGGCCAACTCTCGGATCCCGGTCCGCCATACATGGAAGACAGTCAAGATGTTACTATATAGCAGTTGCTACGAGGCCGATGAATTGTCGAGATCTTATTCTTAAATTTATTTTCTAATTTACTTTTACCCTCCATATTCATCTGCAGACCTATTATTAACTTGGTAAAAAACGTTTTTTTTCAAATCATGTGTTTTTTTACGAAAAAAAAAGTTTTTTTTCCGTTTTTTTCAGTTATTTTCGTTTTTATTCATTTAAATGTATTTTTTTAAAAATATAAAGAGGCTAATTTTAATTATTTTTCACTTGAGTATTTTCATTTGTCAAATATAAGGATACTGAAATTAAAAAAAAATATTCCATTTTGATTATATATATATCAGAACCACCTTTTCTTATATTTTATCAATTGTTTCGTACCAATTTACAGTAGGTTGTAGCCGGCAGACTGCTGTTTGTTAGCTTCTACTTACTAATTTAAACTATGTATTTTACATTTGTATCATATAATCATATATATTAATTTACTTTAAATATTTAATGTATATTATATTATATAGAATGAGTCTGAATGACAAAATCAAAAGTGACTTAAGGGATGAACAAATGGAATAATAAAAATATAGAATTAAAATATACCAAGATTGTAAATGAAGGAGGATGAGTGAATGACTAAATTAAATATTAGGCTTTGGAATATCAACTTTGATTCACTAATCACTAGCCCCTTCCCAGACCCCAGTCACTACTGAGTATCTCATTACGGTGCTGTGACTACTGTCAAGCTCATTATCCACTGGGGTTCATCAGCGTGATCAGCCACATTTAATATTGATAGGACTGATAAGTCTGATATCTCAGTCGTATGAAGTATCGTGTGAGAATGATAGTGGTGAAAAGGAGCAGGGGCAGTAATAGGACTCTTAAGCTAGCTGCCTTAGCATAATTTCAATCTCTTACAGTGGCAATTTCAGAATTCCTAGATTCTAGATCTAATTGATCAATAAATACTAGGTTTTGCAACGTCTACACAAACAAAAGTTATATTCATGCGAGGGCCTTTGCTACCTTTTTATTTCCTTAAAAAGTAACAGTCACACGACTTTTTGCACGTGGCATTTTCTAAATTCTGATTTAAATAATTATGATAAAAAATAGTTACTGAAAGCTGAAACAGAGTAAGAAAACATTAGTGAAGTACTAACACAAACAATATTATAATATCAAAATTCAGAATATAAAATAAAAAATATGGAAAACCATAAAAATTTTGAACAAAAACTCAAGGGTTAACCAGAAAATGTCCAAATTAGAGCATATTTTTGCTAAAATTTATAATATAATTGCTCAAACATGTAAATTCCACAAAGTGTGAAAAACCGAAAAACAATCATTTTCTTCCTTGTTTTTTTCATGAAAACCTTTTTTTCGGAAAAAAACGAGCTTGAATTTTTCCATAACCAACCCTACCTATTATCAACTATTTATCCTTTTTCCCCTCTCATCTTCCTGCCTAGGTGAATCGCTAATTCTGTCTACCCCTATATCCCTCTCCCTCCTCGCCTTACATCCCTTTTCTAACTTTTTCTAACCACTTCTAGCTCTGTCTCCAACCACAAATACAACTTCTTTCAATTCCATTCATATTTATTTAATATTTTGGATCTCCTTCCTTAACAAACAATTCTCTGCATTCAAAAACACAAACAGGGCGGCTATTCACATATTCACTCTCACAGTCCCACAGTCGTCACACAGAGCATACATACTTTAAATTATTATCAACTTTACTAACTTGTACCTACTGTTTTACCAACTACAGTTTATGATATCGCTAAAGCCTAAAAAGAAAATAATTGTTTATCTCTTAAAACAAGTTAAAAATTATCACTTCTTTATAACTTGCTCACCTCTGTTCTTTTTTTTATTCCTTGGAGTCTCAACTTAAAAAACTTATTTAGTTGACTTCTGAGAATTGCAAGAAAAACGGGCGGAGCTTAGGTCCCAAAGAACACCATCCATAAAATAATAATGAAGATAATAATAATAAGAAGAAGAATACAATACTAATAAAAATAATAATAATAATAAAATGAAAACCTTGAGGACTTAATTCCCCACATTACCCCCCCCACAAGATAGATGTTACTGTCTTCATAACTATCCACTACTCTCTCCAACATCCTCATTCACGCCTTGATCATTCCATACATTGAACCGCGGAAAGCCCTAATGTCTCAAAAAAAACAACAAAATATATAATATTATTAAAGTTCAAATAATTTTTTTTTTTTTTTTTTTTTTTTTTTTTGCGTAACCAATATATGCGGGGGGTTTTTTTTTTTTTAATAAATCAATATATACATTTTTACACTGGGAACCAAAATTCCTCATTCATGGCATCATTGTGTGGCGATCCATCCTCTCTTCCGAGTAGTGTCATCGTTCCCCTTTGTCTCCCTGCAAATTGAGAATCCCTCAATATCTCCTCTACAAACTCTGGAAGTTATCAATGTTGTTGGGAGCACTGAGCCACCTGGTGAGAAACTGCGAGAATCGTCAACATCCCCGCCCCTCTTAATCAGCAACTCATAATCGCCTGCTTCCACACCCATTCTCTGCTCCATGGGCAAACCATCATTAGGGATTCTGATCCCACCCAGGTCTATTTTTTGGTTCTTTCGACCTTTCATCCTTCCTGGTCTGCTCTTCTGCAGGGGTCGATGCATTAATTGCTTACGCTAACCCTTGTCTCCGAGAAGAAGGAGCACCCTGAAAGGGACTTGTCGCATGGTCAGGACTGGCACAGGTGGGAGGTAAGGGATGGTTAGTTTGTTCACAGTTAATACAAGGAAGGACAAGAAGGAAGCAAGTACATTCAAGAATAAGAGGTATAACCGTAACAAAGAAAGGAGAAGAGAGAAAAAAAAATTTGGGTCCTTCAAGAACAGGACATAAGATAAAGTTTACCAACAAAACCAGACAAAGAATTCACAACTATTCCATCACTGACCCGCAAAGCCACTACAAAGTATTTTTTCTAGACCGAAAAAGACACCAAAAAGCTTACAAAGTCGAGTCAGGGATAAACACACAGTAAAAACCAGCAAAGAACGGAAAGTGTCACGAAAGTGAAAAAACGAATTCAGGTTTCCCAAGGCAAACAAAAAACTGTTGGAAAACAAGTCAACCAGTACGAAAGAAAAAAAATTCCTGAACCAACTCAAAACAGCTCAAAATTTTACAAGGTATATTTCTAGGCCGACCACGCACCCTCCTATACTTCAAGTAGTATTCAACTAAACATTGGCAAAAAACAAGTCCACAACCCGTCCCCTCGAATGGGTACACATCCGCCCCATAACATTCCCCGCAATGTTTCCTGCGAACGTCAACTCACCCTCCTCAACGCCTTTGAAAGAGATAAGGTTCTCCTCCTCAAGGTCCACAAATATTTCGCAGACTGCCGAGGCATCAGGGACTCCAACCTCTGTTCCTCCAACACCCTCCTCATCATGCCCAGACCCCTCGCTCATAGTCCAATCCTGGGCCAGCCCCCAAGGCACTCCTCTGCTCTCCTCCTCACCAACTCGTGCTCCGGCTCCACTTCCTCAAAACCCTCAAAAGATATTACGTGCCTCTTATCAGGATCGACCAATGGTTCACAAACTGCCAGAGCATCAGAGACCTTAACCTCTGCCTCCTCAACACTCCTCACCTGGCTGATCCAACTCCACAGTGTGTAGACTCTCATGCTTGGCGTTCCAGGATATGCCTCGCTCATACATGCTCCATCCAGATCCGCTTCCGACTCCATTCTCAAATCTATCAACCAGCTACACTGCGGCTCCGGCAAAATCCGTGATAGGTTGAGGTCACGACTAAGCAGCTCACCATCCAAGATCTCTACTTGAGTTGCCACATATCTCCTTGCACCATGGCCGATCAGTTGGTCGCGACAGATCAGGCATACACTGCCCAAAATCGAATCTAAAGTGCGATCACCCCCGTCAATCAACACCTGGAAACAGGTCTCCCACACGAAACCCAACTGCCTTGCCGAACCAAGGAACCAACAAAACCCCTAACTCTTTCTCCCAGCTCCTCTGCTACCCTTCCAAGATCTTGGAATGCACTTCCACTCCCTTGGCAAGGGAACCCCTTACTTTTTCTAGCGCCTTTAACAGTACAACCATCCAACCCGTCAACTCCCTCAGGGATGCGACAACCACTCCGTTTTGGAACTTGCCTTGAAAACCAATCATCATGCTGGTCCCCAACATCGCTAAGGACACTATTACCACCCTGCTCTCTTTTATCATTTGAAAAAGGTTAACTACCCTGATCATCTACTTGGAACAAAATAACCGCCCTTGAACAACCCTCGCCACAGACTAGAAAACCCTGAGAAACTTGATTCACTCAGATGTTATCCCCTTTCCAGCGGGAAGCACCAACTCCTCGTTCCCTGAGTCAAGGAAATAGTAATCCCTTAGGTACTTAGGGGGCTGTATCCAAGGTTTTAGGTGACGATGATGAACCCACTGAACCGCAACATCTTCACCCCTCGACTCTGCAATTTCCGGACATAAAAGGGAAGGTATACCTCGCTTTTAGTTTCCGGACAACACCCCTATCATTCGATACCTTTTTGCATAAGACAAGTTGCCCCACGCGGAAAGGACAAAAATTTGGGTGTCCTTCAACTCCATTTTTCTCTTTCTTGCCGCGGAATGGGGGCAACCACCCCCTGATTATGGTTTTCCTCCAACAATCACGCTGATGGAGTCTTCCCTGTTTGGCTATGCATGGTCGAGTTGTAAGTGACCAGTACCTTCGTCAAAAGGTTGTCCCATTCTTCCCCCCGTTCCTCCACCAGACTTCGTAACACTTTCCCCATCGTCTTATTGACGCGTTCAATAGCGCCATTGCTCGCTGGTCTGAGCGGACTAGTGAACACGTGCGAGATGTTATAGCGCTCGAGCAAGTTCTCAAACTCCAGTGCCCTAAACTCCGGCCCATTATCCGTAAGAATCCTTTCTGGCAATCGCAACAAGGACAGAAGGATGTCCCATTCCAAGATGTCAACAATGGTCTGGGCCCTCTTATCTCGAATGGGACGTGCCAACACCCACTTACTATAATGGTCCACGACTGTCAAACAACCAATGTTTCCCTGAGCTGTGGCTGGGAATACCACCAAATCCATGGCCACCAACTCAAAAGGGCGATCTTAAGAGTCGGAGGTTGCACCGCCTGATGGCCAATCTTAAACTTCTGGCACTGCAGGCATGATGTACATACTCTTTCACAGTACGGAGGATAGAAGGGTGCCAGACGTACTGTCTCAGCATGGCATGAACCTTAGTCATACCCACGTGGGCCATCTCCTGGTGAAAGTGCACAAGAATCTGAAAGGGAACCACTGCCAAGCGTACTGCCCCCTCCTCTTGCTGAAAAAATGACAGACTGGTACTTAATTTTCAAATGCTGCCAATAACGCCGGAACTCCTTCAACCTTCCCTCAGTGGACAATCAGACATGACCATCTTGAATTCTCTGTTTCACACTGCCGACTGGCACAAATAAGGCATGAAAGGGTTGCCAAGTTCGTGATAACTTAGAATTTGGGGGGAGCATCAAGGAAAATCGGGAAACTGTTGGAATGGGTTGTGAGTTGGTTGGTTATTGTTGCTGAGGATGCCTAAGTATGTGTTGTAATTTGTATACAAGTTTATTACCTCTTGGTGAAGGGTTTGTGTGTGTGTGTGTTGAGTCATGCAGGGGGTGTGCATTAATATATTATATATAATATTATATATATATATATATATATATATATATATATATATATATTATATAATATATATATTATATATATATATATATAAAATATATTATATATATATATATATATAAATATTAATATTATATAATATATAATATATATATTAAATAAATATATATAATCATATATATATATATATCATATATAATATATATATATATATATATATATATATACAGTATATATATGTAAATTGTTGCAATTTCAACCCAAAACCAGTGTCATTTTATCTTTCAGTAAATTAACCTTATCTGGAAAGGGTTATGAATTGATTTATATGAAGCCTCAAAAGTATTTGAAATATTTGATGCAGTAATAAAATATTTTGAACCAATATACATATTTTTGTCTGGTGGGACAAAATTACACCCATTTAGGTACCCAATATTTGATTACTTCAATTTATTTTTAAACAGGTTGGCTTTGTGAAATACCTGAAGAACCTCTACGTGCTTATTGCAATGTTTGTAAAATTAAACTTCAAGCTCATAAAAAATCACTACTGGCTCACAAGAAAACTGTTAGGCATATATTTAGTGAAATGTCCCTGTTACATCCTAATGATGATCCTCTTTCTTCTTGACAGCTTTCCAGTCACAGTTCATCATTTTATAGAAGATACCAAGGAGCATACAGAATTTTCTCCAATTAAAAAAGAAGTAGGTCACTTTCTGTTGTTAATATCATCTATAGTCGACTTCGTCGAAATGAGATAGGCAATGAGTAACTTTTACCAGCAGTATTAAAATTATTTTTAGAGGACTTTCAGCATTTCAAAACAGTTATCGAGAATTGTTTGTACCTATTATATATATATATATATATATGTATAATATTATATATAATATATATATAAATATTATATTATATAGATTATATTATATTATATATTATATTATTATATATTTATTTATATATATATATATATATTATTATTAAATTATTATTATTATTATTATTATTATTTTATATATTATTATTATTATTATTTTTATTAATATATTATTATTATTATTATCAGGATTATATATTGATCAAATGCCTAACAAATTTTCCCGCTAGTCAAAGAGTTCTTCTCTACTCTGACCAATAATGCTGTAATGAGCCTATTTCTCTCACTTTCACATTACTTACTCTATCATTGAAATCTTTCATCGAACAATACACTTTAATAATTTAACTCGCACTAGTTAGACATTCACTTAGCAACCTCAGAACATTTCTTTTAGTTCTTAACTGTCATTTATTGAAGCTATTTATTTACAAATACCCATTATTCATATTTTAATATTAACATAAAACTTATAATTTCTTTAAATCTTATATAATTTTTTTATTTTATTTTTTATTATTTTATTCAAGCTACCAGTTGTTCAGAGATCAAGCTTAATATGGAGGTATTTCACCAAGCTAGACAAATTAGAATCTTCTTGTAAGCTTTGCAACAGAATTTATAAATCTTCGGGAAACACAACAAATTTACGAAAGCATCTGCAATTTAATCATCCAGAAGCTTTTAAAACCCTATTAAATTCTCGTGAAGAATCTTTCAATTTGTGGATTGCTGATAAAAAGAAACAAGGATGGGTATGTAAATACTATATATATATAAATATATATATATTAATATAATATATATATATATATATATATATATATATATATTATATAATATATATATATATATATATATATATTATATATATATATATATATATATATATAATATATATATATTATATATATATATATATAATATATATATATATTATTATATTGTGCCAAGGTGTATAAACTCATTTTTTAGAGCTAAGTCAGGGTTCATGGTCCAAGTTATTGGAAATCCAAGCTTGTTATTAAAAATATAATTACATTATTGTTATCAGATTTGGAACCATATGTTAAATTAAATAATAATATAATAATAATAATAATAATAATAATAATAATAATAATAATAATAATAATAATAATAATAATAATCAATAATAATAAAAAATAATAATATTCAACAGATATTGTTCAGACGTAAAAGAAAATGCATAATGTACTTAAATAATAATATGCATGTATTAAAATTGATAAAGTAACCTAATCCTTTAATCATCAAAATATAAAAATCCAAATTCACACTAGATCAAACTATAGCAGAGACTGTTAACTTAAAACGGAATGTAGAGTCCCTTAAGCGTAGTATCTAGTTTTTTTTTTCTAAAATGATATTCAGATCTTTTATAGATTGTCCTCTACTAATACAATATTTTGTCATATGTAATTGATTGTGCACTTTGGGTATCTGATTCAAATCTTCTCGTTTCTGCTTAAATAATTCAGGAAGCTTTATATTCACTTGTGAAATAATCGGAGACCTGTGGATTAAATTTTTTAGTTAGCAAACCCAATTTTGCCTTGAAAAAGGAATGAAGAGGAATTAAAATATGCAGCTTCATAAATAAGTCTTGCATTATATTTTGGGTGGTTAGCTTGGTGAAATTTAAATGTTAAATATATCAAAGGTAAATCAGTAAAACACGGTACTCTCAAAATATTCTGGAATTAAGGATTGGCGATCAGATAGAGAAATTCTATTGGATCTTAATAAAACTATTGAGTGGTCAAGAATAGATTTGACTGTAACTTCCTTTCAAAGATCAATGAACAATCCTTGATCACTAACAGAGCCAGGAAATTAAATGACAGTTAGAGGCCTTTTTTGTAGAAGAGTGAACTTTTCAGATGCTCAAGCTTATGCAATGTCATTAACAACAAAGAAAATATATTGGTGTAAATTTGTCAAAATATAAATTGATTACTAAAATTACTTTTTAAAAATATTTCCATGATATATCCTTATACCTGTCACATAATAACTTTCACTCTTCAAATCTACCACTCCTCCACTTATTCACCTTCCTACGTAATCGTTAAGCCGCGCCGCACTAACTATAAATTCTCACATAAAACAACATAATAGATCTGATATTCCCAGGTCCAACTCCTTCACTGATTAAATATCATTTCCAGCATCTATACCTTTAAGTTCATTTGCTTCACAACACAAAAATCATTAATCAAATATATATATAAATACAAATTCGATTAACTAGTTCAATAAATCGACTCTCCACTATAACCCCATCAACTCTAGTAGTATCTTATGAATATCTGGCTTTAGGTCGTTAAGGAAACGAAACCAGTAATACTTAAACACATATCTTTCTTCTTCAAAGAAAGCTTCTCTAGCATTACCCAGTATCTCCCGACACCCCAAAAGGCCACCTGTGTCATGCCATCCCTTTATTAAGATCGTTTCTTTAACAAAATGGAATTGCAGAGATGCCCAACCCAATTCAATCTGAAAAACTACCTACCTGACCATCATCACAAGCAATTTCCTTACAGTATCTATCAGAAAATGGGCAAGTCGTCTTTCAACTTACCCTTCAGATGGGGACATATGATTCTACGAGGACCTAATTCATACCAAAAGTATTACCTTATCAAATTTAATATATAGAGACCATTAGAATTCTAATTTACATCGCACAAACATAGATGTACCATCACGCTTGGTAGACCAAAAAGTCAAACTCATCAGAATGTGCAAGGGTCGCTTACACCCCCCCTCTCTTTCCTTTCCCTTTCCCAACCTGCGCATACACATTTCACACCACAACACTTATTTTCACCGTTCCCTTCATCTATGTTTCAGTCACAGCGAGACAATATCAAAATTTACCCTTTCTAAATACATCCATCACTCTCTCTCTTATATCTTATTAAAATTTATATCCGTGTGTGGAAACCAAAAGAGAATAATACATAGTGATAATAGATATATAAAATATAATATAGTATATATATGTAAATATATAAATAACATATATGAAAAAGATACTAATATAATACTAATATATAATAAATCATAATAGATAAAAAAAAAAATATAGTAGTACATATAATATTATATAGTTATATATAAGATATAGGTAATATATATATATATAATAGAATATAGGTGTTTAAGATAAATGATGCTATTATAACGGGTAGGTGATAGTACTTAAGGTATGATAGGTTGCCCGTATAATAATAGTATATGGATATATATAACTCAGATAAATATAAGGACCAAGTATGAAAAGCACCTTTGCCCTTTTACAAAGTTTTAACACACATTTTGACCGAATCCTCCGCCAGATCAGCCGTAATTAAGTTATTTTGAGCGGGGAAGAAACCCGCCATTATCCAGAGATATTCATCCGCCCTAACACGGCTAAAGTAATAATAAGCTTTATGAAATTGCGACGTACAGACAGCTGCACTCGTATCATTAATTTTTTTTTAATTTTATTTATTTCGTTACAATGTGTATTTTTAGCACTTGAGAAAACTCTTACATTGTTAATATGAATTGGGTAAGTTACATCGTTATTTTGAAAGAAACACACACAACTAAAAAAAAAAATTCCTATAAACTATACAAATGTGTCTGTTTATATATGATGATAGGGTATTAACAATGATCGTTTTTTCAAATTTTCAAAATTAATATATTTAATATAAAAAAAAGAACAAAGAGGCATATATATATATTATTTTATATTATATATTATTATATTTTTATTATATATTATATATTATTATTATTATATATATTTATATTATTATAATTAATATAAATATATATATAGTATAAATACATATATATAATATTATAAGTTACTACTTAATATATGGAGACTTGTGTACTTGCTAAAATTGGGTGGCTTCTTTAAGAAGAAGCAACCCTAATATTAAGAGGGAGGTTAAATTTAGAATTTACCGATTATTTTGAAGATGAAGGTATTTTATTTAACATAAATAACATATTTAAAATAAATATAAAGTAACTAAGGTCCCTTCTGTTGAGATACTCCTTTTGAAAGGCGAATTGCAAGTCGCAGCCTTTTCCAGTTCGTTTTTTCGAACTTGCCTCAGACCTCTTCGTTTAGTGCGAAAATATTGCCGCATCGAAAATCAAGTCCGCAGGACTTTTCTTGAAGTAAAATTATCGCTCAAATGCCGGACGAAATCTGATCAGACGTAAATCAGACAGATTTACCTAATTCTGATCATTCATAATTTGATCTGACTGACTTTATCTGACCTGAAGAGTATCTCAAAATGACGGGTTTATATAGTGTATTTATCACTCTTGGGACTTATGCTAAAATTTGTTAGCGCAAATATTGCCATTAAAAACAAAGACCAATTGGGAATGTATACAAAGTTATTATTGGAGGAATTTAATCATGGATTGTTATTAACCAGTTGGACGTGAAAGGAAAGTATGTTTATTATAGAATGTATACATAGAAGAGTTAGATATAAAAAAGACAAAGGATACATAAATATTTAAGACTATTTTCAAATGCAAGCTAAATTTTATTATGTCCGAAGAACATAAGTAAACAAACAAATCATTTATATAATGCAAATAATAAATTTATCTGGCATCAAATTTGTGAGGATATTGAAATAACGAGCATTAAAGAAGATAAATACGGAGAAGATTCTTAAACATAATGCTTATTTCACACATCGTAAAAATATCCTATTCATAATACCATAAGACAAAAGATGTTAAAGACTCAAGTGCATTTAAACACATGTATATTTGGTTTATATACGTTTTTCGTACATTCTGTACATGACCTTTATGTACATTTAATTGCTTAAAACTACCTTTATTTAATACTATACATAATTATTGATATCGAAACAATTGATACTCATCACAATCTCTCTCTCATCTCTCTCCTTCTCTTCATCTCTCTCTAAGTCAAATCTAGGGTCACATTGCGTGCGTGCGATTTCTCTCTCGTCGTACAACCATTTAACTCTCATCCACAAAATAGGTAGGTCCATGATTATATATAATATAATATAAGACGTTTCTAACGTAAATCCATGATTTGACCATTGTACTTGACGAGAGTAACCTTTTCAATTCTTGTTGAATTACGAGAGAAACATTTCTTGACTATATATAATGTAGTAATAGATCGAAAGTTATGTACTTGAAGTTAGGATTCTTTATTTATGTAAAAATTTTATTCCATTTTAACAATTAATAAAAGTGGAGAAGGTCACAGTAAACCATTTAGAATTCCGATAAAGGAATCAAAGTTTGAAAGTTAGAATTTCAAAAATGAATTCTGCACCCATAACCAAACTTTAAATGATGAAAAATGAAATTTCCAAAAGCTTTTATCCAGTTAAGTCGTTAGAGACGAAGTTGCTTTGAAATATTTAAGGTCCTATATTTGAAAAAAATTTCTTCATTTGAAGACATCGGGAGAGGTCACAGAACCATTAGAATTCGAAAAGGAAACAAAGTTCGTAGTGGAATCCAAAATGATTTTCTGCCCAAATCCAATCTTGAATGATGAAAGAAATCCACATCCGAAAAGGAAGTTGCTATGTCTTAGCGAATGAATACCTTAGAACTTGTTAGTTGTAGAAAAAGGTGAAGATCATAATCCAAAATTAGAAGATGAAAATTGAAAAGTCCAGTATCGTGATGTATCGTTATTGCTCAGAGTCATTTTCTCCGGAGTGTATATTCTTGATTTGTGTGGAATTTTAGTAATATATTGTAATGTTTTTTTTTTTTTTATATATATTTTTTTTGTGTTTTCTCCTTTAGTTAAGTATCTCTAGTAATGGCCCATTGATTGAAGTTCTGGAGGGTGTTTCAACTCCGGTGTTCACGACAATTTATATAGGTTATGGACCTTGTCTAGATTGGTGGGTTTCTTTTATGAGCTAAGAGCACACCTGATATATGAATAAGGATGGGTAAAGTTTTACAAGAGGATCACATATTATTTTAAATTATGGAAGTGTGTTTTTTTTATTCAAACATATAAATAAAACATACGCAAATGAAAATATAAAAAGAAAAATAATCCCTACTTGTTAAGATTACTCATTTGTAGGACGAATTATGCAATGTCAGCAAGCCTTTTCCAAGTGGCGTTTTTCTGCGAACTTGCCGCAATATTGACTCTTTTTCTCTTTTAAGAATGAGTGAAATACGAGGTTTGCGAAATCTCGCAAAACATCATCCAAGTCGCAGACACTTTTCTCTATGAAAGTTATTATCGCATGCTTGTGTGGGAGGATTACTCGGATATAGAGTGAGTCTTCGAAGTGAGATTTTTATGACTATCTTATAATTTGATATGCAGACTGTACCTTATCTTCGACTGAGAAGATGTATCTCAACAATAACGGGTTTATATAGTATTTCACTTTTGACTTAATGCTAAATAATCTTTGCTCCTGGCCGCAAAATCTTGACATAAGTCACATACGCATGACAATAAACATTGAAATAATGTTTATACAAAGTAATAAAACAAAATGTATAAACTATATATAATATTATATATATATTATAATATAAATATCATAATTTATTAACATATTAATATTTATGAATAATAGAGTATATTATCCGAATTATTATTATTAAAGATTTATATATATATATATATTAATATATTATTAATATATCTATTAATACTCACATATATATATACTTATATATTATTATATTAATAATATAACTATATTATCTATACTATTTAGGATGGATCCCCTGTTAATGTTTAAGAATATAACCGTCAGTTTTCTTCAATTTGTTTTCTTTTCATGTTTTTTTTTTATGTTAACTCAATATTGCTAGTATATAGCCAATTGTAATACTTCAACCACATGAATCTTTCCCAATTGAGCGAGATGGATAACCAATGATTCACAAAAGGTTTTCGAATAATAATTTAAATAATTAATTTAAAAACACATTTTATTAAATTAATATAAATATTAATTTTAAAAAAATGAAATTAATCTCTGAAAAGTACACATACTTATATCAAGAAAAAACCATTACCATAATTTTGAAATCAGCGTATATAAAAGCTTAAAAAAAAAAAATGTAAAATAGAAATAAATAAAAAAATATTATTTTTCAATAATGAAATTTAATCTCTGAAAAAGCAACTGATATCTATACAGAAATAAACAATTTAACCATATTTATTAGGAAACAAAGCGTGTAAAGCTTATAACAATAAAATGTAAAATAAATTAAAATAATAAAAAATATAAATAAAATTAAAAAATTTAGAGTATATGGGACTCTAGAGAGTCCGATCACGGGGGACAGAAGGGGGTGGAGACGTTTCACCATTACCCCGTAGGAGGATATAGGCGGAGGAGATACCATATCATCCACGTGAGCAACACCCAATATACCAAAGAGCAGGGGTGTATTCCAGGAGACCCTCATCCCGGAGGGGGGGAAGTATAGTCCTATCCATACTGTGTTACCTATACCAGGAGTGGCACCGAGTAGACACCTACCGACTCCGGCCATCTTTGCGGTTTAAACCTTTGGTATTACCTTTTAGTTAAAAAAAAAAAAAAATTTATAACTGACGGAGTCGTAAACGTAAAACTTTACCTTAATATAATTTTTGAATTAAAAATTTGTTTATATTTGATTATAATTTATGACTTATATGTTAGTTAAAATACTAGAAATATATTATAATATTATTATATTATAATATATATTAATAATTAATATATATATATATATATTATAATATATATTTAAATATTATATTATATATATATAGTATATATTAATATATTATAATATATTAATTATATATATATATATATAATATATATATAATATATATATATTATTATATTATATATATATATATATATATTATATTATAAAATTTATTAATTATTATATATTATATATATTATATATATATATAATATATATATTAATATATAATATAATACTTATATATATATATAAAACCTGACGGAGTCGTAAAACATAACATCATATATATATATCTATTATATCTATATATCATGATTACATATATACTATATTATTTACATTAACAAAATTTAATGAAAATAGTATATATAAAATATCTAATATAATAGTATAGGATATAACACTTAACCCTTTAGTATATATAGCTATAAATATTATATAGGTACGTGTACATATACTTGGGTCCCTAAATAGAAACAGCCTAATTTATACATTTTAAAACAGTGAGTAGACACTATATATACTAAAATAATTACTTGAAGACTTATATATAGTAATTTAGCTCGAGTTCTAGTAGTGAGAGTGATGACTTCGAAAGTGATCCTCGGTTTCCTGTATTATATTACATAATTTATTGATTAGATTTCTAATTTAAGATTAGAAATAATAATACTTGAACTTTTTTTATACTAATTTATTAGTATAAATAATAAATATATCACTATATATATATATATATATAATACAAGACTATTATTATATATATATATATAATAATATATTATATTATTAACCGTACTCAGTATTTATTGTCTACATTTTTAGGATGAGGTAACTATATTGAGTATAAGCAGATAAATAAAAATTATTGAACACATTAGGAAGTTGTGTGGATAATAGCATATAAATAACATAACATAATTAATATATATTATAAATAAATGAGTAATATATATTCAAATAAAAAACACGAAGGTGTTATATATTCACTGAAGAGCATTAATGAATCAGTATTTCCAGTATACTAAATTATATAATACTCGTTTCAATATATATTATTAGATGAAACATAAGAGTAATATATTGAAACTATATACTCATTAATGGTGAAGGTGATAATCTATAATATATGGTCAGCTCTCTTGCAGATATATTTGCGACGTCAATGCACGAGCGTAAGCAAAAAACCCACATGAACAGGTCTGTTTTGCAGGAAAGAGATAAATCACAAAGTTCTCTAATTAATCAGTGCAGAGATACATATATTTTTTGATCTCTCTCATCACCATGGAATACCAACTAAGACAACATGAGAAGATTATATAACATAGTCGATTGGCTTTTGAGACAAATTGTAAATGTCTATCACAAAAAAAAGTAGGATTTTGAATCTTTTTAAACTACTATATTACTCTCTGGATTTGCGATTAGCCGATGTAGAATATGCGAGAGACGAGCGCGTATCGTTCCCGATTGGGCAAGTGCAAAGGTGCACGAATGTTGAAATTTTATTCTAATTTTTTAGACATCAAAGAAAAGATCCCGACATGAAAACGATGCAAATGGAAATTAAGAGAATCCGCAGGAGATCATCGGCATAATTCTTCCCGCGGGGGGACGCGAACACGGAGGGGAACTTTCGTTCCCGACCTTCCGTCCTCGAAACCGTCGGCTCGAACCCCACACTAAGAAGAGTGATATAACCGACCAAGAAATAAAAAGAAAAGATCATATTGCGTTCAAAAATGCGGTAAAAAATAGAAATATGAGGTACCTTTGAAATGCTTTATAACTCTCTGCTCAGGTCGTCAAACCTAATGCAGGAATTCAAGGTCAATCACCCAGTGCGTGTCCTCGCGACTTGCGGAGTTCTTAAGATTTCACAAGGCTATATCATATAGTAAGGAGTGTATATATAATAACAATACAATAGAGAGAGCTTAAGAAATAGGAACATACACGTATTTTTTTTTAAAAGTTTCATCGATGAAAATTGCTTGGCTAATAAATACCAGCAGTCAAAGTAATATTTTGTTATTCTTTTTTCCCTGGTAGCTGTTATAATTTTGTTAGAAGTTACAGTGCATGATAGCTTAACGGTGATGTTGGTGCTATATAATCATTCACGAAGATGAGGATATTCATACTATATTTAACTACCTCTCAAGTGTAAATTAGTATAGATAGAATAGTAATACTAACGATGATATAGATAGATAGGTGGTATTATACAAAACTTTTACTCTGTCGTTTCTATCACTACAGCACTGACTATCATGTTTCTACTTAATTCTACAGTATTTTTAATACCTGAGAGTTTATATCAGAAGTGATATATTGCTTATATATCTATATAATATATTATTTAAATATCATATTACAGTACTTATATATATAATATATACATATTATATATATATTATATAGGCCAAATCCTAGATACGCAGGCAATGATGTTTTTCGTACTTTTTTATAAACTTCTGACAACCTTTGCAATCTATTTCTACATATAAGCATCATACTGCACAATGAATAAGAGCTATATTGGGATTTGTGACTCCTTTTGAGTCGGGCATTTGTCCAATTTTACGGGAGCTCATCATCTAGTTGCTTCCTCTACAATTTTTAGTTACAAAGAGGACAAATTCTTTCAGACCGAATAATGATCCGTAAATATAATATATGTCGTCACAGATCCAAGAATAAGTAACAATAGTGCAGGAGAGCATAATAAACTTGAATAAATTATAATAATAATAATAATAGATAAATTATTATATAATATATATATAGAGGTGAGAGTACTTAATTAATGATATAATAAATATAATCAAATACATTTATATATACTTCATTAATACAGGTCAGAGTCAAAAGCTAAACATTCAATATTGTAATCCGTCGTAGAACGGCAGCACCCTACACGGTAAAAAAAAAACAAACTCTAGTCATACTGTTGGAAATCTCAGCTGGAAAATCCTTAAGCGAGGGTGTTTTTGAACTCATAACTATAGTAATATAATATTTATACAACGCTATTGAGTTGCGTTTTTGTGTGCTTGACAAATCTATATATTCGTCGGAACATATCTTAAAAAAAAAAATATTAATTCTCCCCAATTTAGGGGGCTCGAGCCGACGGGGGACAGAGGGGGGACGAAGTCCCCCGAAATCGTCCACGGGAGGCCGAGATGGATCCGCCCCACAGGTTCGCCGACATCCTGCATCACTTTGTTTGCGTTCTCATCTACCTATCGGTAATTCCTCTATAGTTAAAACAAACGAATAGATACAAAAGAAAACTACTGATTCTCACTATTTTCCTTTTGAGACAACTTGGTATTAGCTATTGATAAAGTAATCAACTTCTACGCCCCAAATAATATGCAAAATTAATGTAAATATGGGGATAAATAATGTATCAAATAATTTTCTTCCCATCGAAATAATATTTGCAGAATAAAAAATCAAAAAATAAATACACAAAAAATTGATAAAAACGACCCCTCGAGCTTCTAAGTATTTTTTACGTCAATATGATCAAGCCTCATACTGCAAATTCAATCACTGTACATGTGCCTAAGCCTGCTCGAGTATACTTCACCATGATGTCATGCTTTTAGACACTTCCCTCGACAATATAATGAATAGATAAGTGGTGTCATCATATACACAAATAGTATTGCTTTATCTATTTACCTATCACTGATACTAAGTACTTATATACTCTTGTTATAGAATAAGTCACTTGTATATTTGAGTAATTTGCTAGACTGTACATGGAGGTAGGGATTTATATATTATATCAATATATGCTCTCATCTATAATAAATCCTATGAATATATATAACTTTTAGCTAATATCACAATACCATATATTACTACTTATTAGTACATTATAGCTTTATATATATATATATCGTATAGGTATATAGATCAGAACTAATTACTAATTATAGATAGCATTATTAGTTATAACATAAGGCGACTATTATTATGTACAATATTGAATTGTATTGGGTATTATAATATATGCTATATTACCTATTTATATGTTAGTATATCATATACTATAGTTGATTATAGTCATATTATTATTAATTCAAATCTCATCTACTACTATAGTAAATATAATACTAGTATTATATCACTATCTAGCGTATATAATTATATAATATATTTATTATGCCGCCTATATAGTTAGTAAGTTACCGTTAGTACTATTATATAACTTTTCGAGAACTAATATACAGGTTTCGTCGAGTCATGTAGTATTATTATATTATTTAGTAGAGATCAATATAATACAAAGTTATGATATTTATAATATTATACTCATATATATATATAATATTATAATGCCATATATTTTAATACTTAATTTCGCTAATTATACTATATATAGGTATATATATAGGTATATTAGGTAATATAATCTAATAATCTACTATAACAACTCACTAGAGAGCTTTCGCCCTGTCCAGTGTGTGGTTCCTCTATGCGTCCTATCATCTTCTGGCACGAAACTCATCAACACCTGAGAACCCTCCAAGAAAGCCAGTTTCTCGGCGCAGAGGGTTTTGATGCCAGTTCCCTCTGATTTCCACAAACGACTCTGTCGAGGTAGGGTTTTTCAAGACCCCTATTCAGCTAGAACTAGCAATCTTATCACCAAATTAAGGCTGGCCCTCAAAAACTGCCTTTATAGAGCCTCTCCGCAGAGGAGCTTGCTCTTTATAGGCGCTGAAGGATACTCCACACCTCGAGCTGGTCCAAAAGAGTAATGCAAGCAAAGGAAAGGACCGGGTTGCTCTAGCCCCTGTCCGTCCTATAACCATGTGAAAGAAAGAATCTTCATATATTTTGTAAGCTGACGAACGAAGAGACATCCAATCCATTTAATCTGCATCGGGTATATATCAGTGTTATTATTACTTATGTCACATATGCACAATATTCTTTTTTTTTTCCTTGACTTTGCTGCAACCTTACTTTCTTCATCTTTAGACCAATATCACCTAGACAGTAGATGTAAAATTTATTTGTTAATCCTAAAAGATCTAAATTAAAAGAACTATTCCCAAATTTATCTTCACTATTCGCAGATATATCATTTTATGTGAAAAATCATATAATAGACTGGAATAGAAAATTTTGTAGCTCCTTAAAGTTTTGTAACTCTTTTTTTTGAATTTATTTTGTCTTTTGTTTTCAATAAAGAATATTCATTTTATTAAATTTTTAAAATAATTTTATTCAGTTTGGTAAATATCTTCTGTCTTCACTTCCTAAACAATAAACATTGGTTCATTTCTCCAATTAATATCACTCATTTGGTTAACTCTCCTAGAAGTTTCATCCCAATTCCTTCAGTGCTCTTTTTACACATCTTTCTCAATTATGTTCTTCTAGTCTCATTTCTTCCATTCCCAGCTTGTTTTCCAATTGCAATCCAACTTCCGACGACGTCAAATCATATATATATATTATATATATATATTTATATATTATAAATAGCACTATATAACTAATATAATTTTATACTATTTTTATATAAATATATAGACATATATATTTATGTAAATAATCATATATATATATATATATATAGTAATATATATACTTATATATATATATATATATATATGTATTATATATATATATATATTAATTATATATATATATTATATATATTATATAAATATTTAAATATAATATAATATATATTATAATATATATATATATATATATATATATATATTATAATATATATAATATATATATATATATATTATACTATATATATATATATATATATATATATATATATATATATATATATATTATATTATATTCATATATAAAAAATATAATGATTATATTATTATGAGTATAGTTATTATATTTATTATCTGGGACTGTATATAGCAGCTTATATATATATCTAATATTAAGATATATAATTATCAATTATATATATATAATATTTATATATATATAAGTATTATATATAATATATATTAATATATATATAATAATGTGTTATAATTGGTTTTAAAGCTACAACTTTGTGTTTTTAAAACTACAACTCATATCTCTAAAAAACTACAATAGATACATGGAAAATGAAATACATTTTGGAATCCTGGTAAAATTTTCGTCGGAAATATGTAAAAAAAAAAAAAAAAATTAAAAAAAAATCATATCTCAAAAACTCCCGTATTTACATCGTAAAAGGATCACAATTTTGGAACCTAAAATTTTTTAAAAGTTAGGCATATTTAAAAAAAAAAAGTTGGAATAAATAAATAAAAATAAATATTGACTATTTTTTTATTTTTAGGAGCAGTGGGACATAGTATTATATATATTATATTGTAAAAGGTATTACAATCGGCATGTAGGGGGCTCTGAGCCGACGGAGGAACACAGGGGGGGACTTTTCCAACCCGGTAGGGGAGGGCGGAGGAACCCCGCAAATACCCAAATACCTAAGAGCGGGAGTTCCGGAGACCCTCCCCGAGGGGGGGGAATTAGTCCTACCCCGGTGTCTCCCTCGAAGGCCGAGAGACCCCGACTCCTGCCATCGGGTGCGTGTATAATTCCCGTGGGATAATCTTTAGTTAAAAAAAAAAAGGCAAAATTTTTAATAAGAAAGTCTATTTATTTTAACGAAGTAAACCAATATAAAAGGTCTCTAAAATAGGCTCTCTAAATCATATACTATAATTTATTAACATAATTTTTATTTTTCTTGATATTTTTTATTTTTACATTTTCCTATGTAAAATTTACCAGGATTCCAAAATGTATTTCATTTCGCTGTAGCTATGTAGTTTTTGAGATATATATTTATTTTTTTAATTTTTTTTTATTATATTTTTTATTTTTTATTTTTTTTTTTAACATTTTCGATCACCAATATATGTTCTTAAGAATTCCAACAATGTATTTACCTTTTTCCCTGTATCTATGTAAGTTTTCGAGATATAGTTGTAAGTTACAAACAATTATTCACCTATATAATGTATATATACTATAAATATATATGATATAAGATATTAATATGTATATAAATATAATATCTTTATATATATTATATATATATATATATATATATATATATATATATATGAAAATCATGTTTATGTATATAAAGTTATCAGTTCAATTTTATGAAATTTTTGTTGGCTCGCAACTTATTTTGTGCGCCCCCTTAAGTCATGGACGGGGTGGATAGAGTTTTTGAAACTTGTAATGACAAAAAAAGTTTTCTTGTTCATACAAAGAAAAATCACATTAGCATTACAAAAAGACCAGAGGTAAGTATTACAAGAAAAAATAGAATAATATAATATATATATGGTATATATATATACTACTACACGACATAAAATAAGATCGAAATCGAAAATTTGAATTTCCAATAATATAAAAGTTTTGAAATAAAAAACAAAATAAATCTTTTAATCCTTTTAACCTTAAAATCCTTAAAACTTGCCTGATAAAGGCCAAGGAATAGATTTATTAGAAAGGTCGCACTAACTTTTAAAGTGTTGATAATAAAAGTTCTTTTTTAGAGCACTTTTGTTTTACATGTTTTTGGCAATCTCACGTTTACATAAATCGTTCTTATTTCTCTTGCATTCTACAAATCTTTTGTCTTACTTAATACAATAACGTTTTCCATAAGTCCAGTGTGCGAGCCCCGATATTTACTCCTAATGTCTACGTACACTGCCAATTTCAACTTACCTTACGTTCGGTCATGGTACTTCTTCAATAACTTTTTATTTAGTTTTTAATTTGAAAAAGATCTCTTCAGCAGATGTTGAAGTTACTGGGGATAGTCAGAAACATTATATAAAAAGCTGCCCTACACCGTCTAGGAAAATACACATTGAACATTTCAGATTATCAGACATATTATATTATCCATCAACACATACTTCTGCCACTCGTATTATTTTTGTTTTATTCTTCATTTTGTCTTTAATTCAATTGCCACAACATTCCTGAAGCAAGACAATTTCCGTAACTAAAGAACTTGTCACGTTGGCTTCATATTTTTTTTGTAAAACTTGCCAGCAGACTCCATGAGCTCTTTATCTGTTTCTTCTGTAAGGCTGTAGGGCTCAAAAAAGCAAAACATTCTGTTTTTAACCTTCCTCATCACTCCGGTACCAACAAAGTTCGCATCCGATTACACTTGGCCTCTATTATGTATATCAATGGTCTCTGTAAAAAAGCTCTCACAACACCTGGAATTGTAGCAAATTAGCTTTTGTATCAATGTAAAGATACACATATCTTCTTAGAAAGATCATCAACCAAGAAGCTTTTCACTTTGCTTTTGCCGTTTAGGTAAGGCAATGAAAGTTTCTTTACAATTTGGCTTAGCTAACTATGCAAATTTCCTGGAGCCTCTTCCACTGCTTTAAAACTCTCCTCCGCACTTGGTTTTTATATTTATGACAACAAAATCACCTTTCTAAAGAAGAGTGGAAGCTCATCCAGGGGATAGTCTGACTTTGTTGAGAGTGTTTTAGAAGTGATGTTAATACTTTCCATAAAGTTTTGACTTTGAAAGTTATAATGGTGAGGTATACAATTTAGTCTCTTATTGATTTGTCGTAGATCTCTTTCAGAGCTCTTTGTTGAATGTTTAGCGATGGTTAAATTATGATAAATGAAGTTTAAATTTGTTAACTTTCAGCTGCCAACAACAATCGAACCGTCGAGACCATCTAGTTGGACACAGGAACTCATTTTCTTTAAACACGTTTTGTAGACCATAAACCCTATTACTTTTTTGGAATCAGCTATAGTTATTCCAATTAATAAGAAAAAAAAATTTAGGGGGCTGCAGGTTTCTGAAGAAATTTCCTTTCAGCTGATTGCTCATCGTTATGGTAGACTCTGACTGCAAATACCGCTAAATACTGCTTCATTAAAGGGGGACAATCATAAGAGGAGAGGAGAGCAATAGAGTGACCTGTTGATTTCAATCTCCCTTTCACCAGAATGCATTCAAACACCCAAGTTAAGCGCCTTGTCGATCTTGAACAATGCACATACTCTGGCATCTAGGCACCTTCGATCATTGAAATTCTTGGTTTGGCAGTCCGATGTACTTCCGCTCCCAGTCATAACAGCAGTCATAAAACATCAATAGGCCGTGGCATGCCGCAAGTCCTCTCCTGCGCAGAGCGTGTGGTAATTAAGATGAAAATGTTATTTAGCTTTCCAAAGAATTTACACTCTAAACTTCCACTATTCTAACCCTTCCGGTGTCGCTTTGTTGATTCCTGTTAATGGGAATAACCCCAAGGAATACTCATTAATTTAAAAGCTCTTTCATCGTAATTGAGTGCAGACATATTTTGTTACTACTGACAGTTAGTCAGTCTTAGAAATATCTTGGGTCGTATCTAAAATAAAGAGAAAAAAGGACGCATCTTGATTTCAATGGAAAGTGTATGTCCCTCGGAACACATGGTTTAGTAGACAGCCCAACACTAATGAGTTTCATGTCTGAATAGGAGCACTCATATTTGTTCTTCTTTTCTCATTCTCCCAGGTTGACTTTTAAAGAAGCGGGTCATAACCTGGATAAGCAGCAACCATTGGGATATGAAGTTTCCAAAATTTACTGTTTCTGTATCTTCACGATACCTCTGAATTGCTAAATTACACAAGTTGACATCGTTATTCCCCACAGACGTCAAGAAAACTTTCGCTCCTTCAGTACTTCAAAATCATCTGCCACTATTTGCTACATCTTGTAACGATTACACTGATTATCTATTTCCGATTGCTTTCCCTTATACTCGTAAGGTTTATCTACAGGCATTAATCCCAATGTGAAACTTTAATCTTCATTTTCATGTTCTTGTAATTTTCTTACTAAACCCTCTGCCTAATCGTTTATAGTGTCCTTTTACAAAAAAAAAAAACCAAAGCGAGTTAAATAAAACTTGATCATAAGTCTAACTGAATTCTGCGAAAACGAGCCAAGGAGAAGATGTTTTCACAACTTCTCTGCTTCTAAAATAAATTCCGGCAAAGATTTAGACTCATTCCACTCAAAATTAACAAGATTTTTATGTTTTAAAATAATAGAGTTCATGAATTGAATGACCTAAATTTGTTACAAATGATGCTTTTCGTTTTGGTCAAAAGTCCTTTGATATTTTAACATTTTCCGTCCTTAACGATAATTTAATTGCGATCGTGATTAATGATGTATTTACAAAAATATTATTACTTCGCTAAAGATCAAATAATCATTTTTACAACAATAAAAAAGAACCCAAAAACAAAAAATTTACTGTATTTTAGATCAGAGTAAGTCAAAAGGAAAGCTCGTAACAAGAACAAGATCAAGTCACTGTTATTTATAAATAGCATATTATCATTTAACTATCATCAATTTAAAACTGATGTAACATCAGATCCTTGATCTTTAGAATTTGCATTATCTTGAGACTTCTCCGTTTATACAGGGCACTCTAAGACCTTAATTAATCCGCTTAACTTACTTGACTGGATCAGCAAGCCACATCATTTAATTTACCTCACCTGTTCCATATCAACTCACCAATAATTTACGGGCTTAAATAAAGTTGCTCATATATAGTTCACTATTTTATAATACACAATCAGTATTCGTTATTACATAATTCAACTAGTAAAATAGTTTGCAGTAGGCTTCTGATAGATAGAACTAAGTAGACAGCCTTTGAAAATGAAATTGTAATTTTTAGGATGTTTCTTGTCTATTTTCTTCATCTTCTTTTTTCCTTTTTACGGAATTCTGCACCACTTGGACATTTATTCTTAAACATTTTAAATGTGCAAAAAAAAAAAGAATACAAAATACTAAAAACTTAAAAGATAAAAAAAAAAATAAAAAAACAACACTGCTGAATGAAATAATAACCTAGGCCTAACACTAGTCTAACAATGTTGAAATAAAGACAATATAAAGCAATGGCGGTTGGTACGGCTCGGATTGGCTTCTTATAATTATGGATCATGTAGATTATCTGCCTCCACTATATAACAATATCTATGCATGGATAGACACAATTTTTAAAGTGATAATAATTTGAATAGACAAATTTAAAAATTTTGTAACAAATGTGCGACTCACTCTGTCCTTTAAAAATATTAAAAACTACAACTACGAAAATTATACCAATTATTTTGAAAAATGTTGTGAATGGCAGGAGGGTGGCTGGTGCAATTAAATCGTTGGTGGTGTAAAGGACTAAGTCTTGAGTGCGGTAGGATCTTACATGAGGATCATATTGTTCCCTGTGTTTATAGTAGTGAAACAATGGTCTGGGATAAGAGGTATAGATTCTAAAGTGGTTCAATGTGTTCAGAATGGACAATCTTAGGGGTGTTAGGTGAGAGAAAATTGATAAAATGAGAAGAACGTATTAAGAGAGTTATGTGGTGTGAAGAAATGGTAAATGAGAGAAAATGAAAGTAATTGAGATGGTTTGTGTCATCTGGAAAAAGATAGGTGATATGGGTTGGTTAAGCGAAACGTATAGTAAGTGAGTGGTTGCTGGAATCGACTGGCAGGAGACCGAAGAAAGTGTGTTGAGCAGTAAAGGAAATGCCTGGGAGGAGAAAATGTTGGAGTTTGAACAGAAACGTGTAGGAAAATGCATATAAGGTGTGAATGGCGGGGTTTGGGGGGGTTTGTTATGTCACCTGGGCCAAGGGATAAACCCCATTTTGACGAGATGCCATAGGGTCTGGTCGCGTCCTGTAGCTAGGGTGGATTTTTCTGACTGCGGACGAGTTCTCACTAAAATGTAAAAAGGGGGGGTGGGCAGGGCTTTTTTCTTTCTTTTTCGACAGCTGCTTCCATATCGCTTCTACTAACTTTTTCTGTTCGGTGTACATTTGGGGGGGGCGGTTGTGGGTGGGGGGGTTTTGCGCACCTTACCCCTTTCCAGTCTTGGGAAAGAAGTGGATAAATGAATGATGATGATATTGATTTACGAATCATTTTAGGAAAAAAAAAATTAAAAGAATTTAATTAGAAAAGTAAAAGGAAAGCTGATATAATTATATTTTTTTTTTTTTTTGGCTGGGCTAACAAGATTAACTAACGGCTAAACAATACATTTTCAGGTCTAAATTTATTATATGTACCTAAATTTTGTAAAGCATATTTATGAAGGAAAACTCCATGAACACTTTTTTTTTATTTCTCTAAAACTGATAGCGGAAAACTCGAAGACGGTTTAATTTTGCATTCGTCATATCTGAAGACAATATGTGCTTTCAGTCCTCTTCTCGGTCGGAGACACATACTATTCATTCTTCTTTTTTTGTTCTCCGTATGTTTCAAATATGTTCCACCATATTTTAATTTGTTCTTTTTCTTATGTGAAAATTTTTATTTTCGTAAGCATTTCAAAATAAATTTTTATACTTATTTATTATAGGATCTAAGACATGCATTTTACTAAGAGAAGAGAAAATCTTTTTGACCAGTGAAAGAAATTTGAGATAGCGAGTGTATAACAGAACTATTTATATCAATATAAAAATTTTCTAATTTTTTTAAATTTTAGTCACAAGGTACTTTTATAAATGATTACTAAAGAATGATACTAAATCTTTGTTACTATCACAAAATAATGTTCTTACCCGAACATATAGATACCATCGCGTTATCAATCACATCAAAAATACTCATATTATACAATATATTTTATAGAATATCTACCATATAAGTTATATATACCTAATTATAACCAAGTTCTGGGTGATGATGATCTAGCTATATATATTAGGTAGTAAGAGAGAATGATAATACGCAATAACAATGATATTAATGACGGTAATGTAATATCTTATCTGCTTAAATACTATTAATAACTATATAGGTAAACGCCACCCCATTAAAAATACCTACTCTATATATAAATGCAACTCGTATAAATATCGATACGATAAACTCTCTTCCTATAGTACCATTCTATCTGGACTCTTTCTTTACAAACCATAATTATATAGAATATACTATACAAAATTATTTTTCGAATGATATACCTAAAATATATATATCAATAGTACTAATCATAGTAGATAACGATAAATGTAAACTTTTCCTAAATCCATAACGAACCTATTTATGTACATAAATTACCTACAATAATGCATCATGAGGTCCAAACCTTTTAAATATAAGCAATGGAATATATAAATTATTATATAGTTGCGCCCGAGAGACAATAAAATCATGATTCTATTGGTTGCGATATATTAAACTTTAGGTGATATATAAAACATTTGTCACAATCAACGATATACAAATACATGTTTTAATTATATTTGTTTCAGCCAAACAAGTTTTTATAGTTGACAAGGAGATCCATTAAATGTTGTCAATAATTTGCCCGATCAATTTCCACTCTCAAAAGGTACGAATAGTATTATTTTTCTATCAATTCGGTGAGTTTCCAGCCCGCAAAATTCATGGTACTGAGATACGCTATATAGTTAGACTTTCAATATAGTTCAGGTCGGTTGACAAAGACAATTTAACCCCCTAATCAAGTGGGATATATTCCCATATATCTCTCCACACATATTTGTGCTCCTCTGGATTTTCCTATATAATTCCAATAATTTAAAATTGCGAAGTATACAGGAACTAAACCACATATAAAACTTTTTTAACCCGCTTCTTATATGTCGGCAATAATTATAATACACATTTTCTTAAGATGTCTTCATCTCTCCTCAAACCCCTGCTTCCCTCCCTATGCAATATCTCTGCTCCGGTAGACTCTCTGTTGGAGATTCTCTACCTTCTCTGTTCTGCGTGCCCTCTTCTATTCCGATGTACGTCGCTCCTTCTATTTCACTTAAATTCGAAACAATACCATCAATAATAGAGCCATCTGATCTCCACTGTCCCTCGCTCGTCTCTCCTCTCTCCAGTCGTCCGAAAGCCTCCCGACCCGCGCCGAGGTAGCGTCCGTCCGTCGTTCCACTCTCAAGAGACCTCCATAGCCTGAGCGGTAGCCGCCACTCCACGCAAGAAAGTGCGCAATTGCAATATAATTACATTAGCTGATACTCATTTATTACTTCACTGTCTATCCCTCAGAGTATGTATTGCCCATGAGTCCAGTTGCATTGCAAAATTTATTTTTAACAAGAGTTTATCTAGTTAATTATTGGATTCACGCCCGCCTGACGCTCGATTCCACTGCTGTATTAGTTGAGTAAATATTTATTATCCTATTACTGGAGTTGTAACGCATTTCCTCATTATAGTGTATGCGTATCATAGATCTATTATTATTATCATTGCACTGTATTATTCATTGCAACAACTCACTTTCACTCATTATTATATGTACGTTGTACTACTATCTCACTTATATTTATTTATATTATATAATTATTATTTACTCTATAATTTATTAATTTATTAATATTATTTATTAGATGTTATTGTTCATTATTACGATTATTTATATATTACTTAACACTCACTCTTATTATTCTTAAATAGATAATATTTTTACGTCTGACCTCCATACTATTATCTGTACCTTCGCACTAAATTACTACTGTTATTAACACTCTTTATTTCAACATTAATTTTTATTTAATTTTACTTAAAATTACTTTTATCTCTAACTAAAATTTTAAAATAAAAATTGCATTAAAAAGAAAAATCCAGAGTGTTTGCTATATAATCATTTTATTTACTACACTTGTACGACATTTATTAAAAAACATATATTTACATACTTAAAGCAGTAACAGCAGTAAAGACAATAGAGGTGTTATTACCTTACACCTAGGGGATTAGTATGCCTTTAGTTTACTGCTTTACACACTGCTTTAACTCTGCTTTAACTGGTTTTAAAACTCACTGGTTCTTTATTTGGGTAGGCTATAGATTCGACTTTGCTTTACACTGTGGCACTCTTAACTTTTCTTTTTTACTGCTTTAACTTTCTCCTTTACTGCTTTAATTTTTGCTTTACTGTTTAACTTTCTGCTTGTTACGCTTAAACACATCATACATGAATTACTTAAAGCAGTAAGGCGTAAAACGAAACGAGGATGTTAATTAACCTAAACTCACTATGGGGATATGAGTTATGTCGGTGTTTTGTTTATATTAATGCTATTAAAGTGTATGTATTAATTAGGATCTTTGGATTAACTCCTCATGCATTCACTCGCTTTTAAATTCACTCTCTCATTCTTCATATTCATATTGCATATTATACTATCTTATGCTTTATCTAGTTTATATGTGCTCATTATCATATAGTGATCTTAATACTATTACATAATTTTTTATATTTAAACACATTATGTTTTTTCTATTAATTATGTATTTATATATACTTATTTTATTTATTTTCTTTTATCTTTTTTATATTTTCTAACTATTTTTAATTTTATTCATTTTTCTTATTTATTTTTAATTTACACCTTATTAATTATTTATTCCTTTATTATTTTAATATTTTTATGTTTATTTATTTATAATTACTTGAGTATTATTTATTATTTATTTTATTATAATCTTTTACTTCATTTATTTTTATAATATTTTCACATTCATTTATATATTTAAATTTTTTTTATTTTTTATATTCTATCTCATTATTATTATTATTAATTATTATTTATCTTTATCTTAACTAACTAATTTATTAGTTGATTTATAATTAGCTAACTTTCTCTATATTGACCTCTTAGTTAATTTATATGTAATTATTAAAATCATTTTCTCAATTATTATTATTTTATTCATATACTCTATTATTTGCTGGTCCACGCTGGAGACAACTGAATTATTATCATTATTATTATATTATTATTATAAATTATTTATGCTCTATCCTATGTGATTCACACAAACTAACTACTACCCACTATATATTATCAAGCATGATACACTTTTTCACTCTTTTTACACCAGCTTTAATTTCTATCTAAGGAGCAATAATATTACACTACATTTATCATCTACTTCTTGACCAATCTTTTTACACTATTTTACACTTCACATAGATATCTATTCATTTATACTCACTTTATTATTACTATACTCAATATTATTACTATCATATGCTCAATCTCAAGATATTTTTACTTTACATCTTATTATATTATTATTATCACTAGAGCGAGAGTTTTTACTTACGCTCACCACAGATTTACTTTACCCCCAAATTACATTACATTCACCCCAATTAATCAGACTAGTATTTTATCTGTATCTCCACACGAATTTTAATTATCATAATCACTTGACCCACAGAAGCTCTACTATATACTACTCCATCACAGATCGCAGGCTTCCAGCTTCAATAATCTGTATACCCACTCATAACAGACTTATACGTCACAGAGAAAGAAAACAACATCTCACACCAGCAATTTACTCTAAAGCTTAACACCACTCACAGACATTGCCCATCTTACATTAATACACAAAAACCACACACAAAACAATATTTTTTCTAATTTTTAGTAACCAATGGGTGTATAAAAAATTGATCAATAAAAAATATCAAAAATATTTATTTGTATCGTATCAATTCAAACATTTTCAAATTAACGCAATCCACATGTCTGTACTCAAACATTAAGACCACGCACCTATCAATCCTTCCAAATAATAATCCGGTAAATTTAGGCTTAAATAAAAAACATATATTATAAATGATATTTTTTAATACTTGAACTTTTTATATTTCTCACAATTCATATATTTAATAAACTCAAAATTATTTCAAAGTTTCTCAAAAGTCCATTTCTTCTACTAATAAATATTATTAATAAACTTTAGTATTATTCTTTTGACAAAAGATCTAATATTATTAACTGTTAATACTTTTTGTTTCTAAATTTTTAAATAAATAATAAGTTTAACAATAAATTTAGGTAAAATTTATTGAAATTTTATTAAAAAGAATCATATTAGTTTACGGGGTACCGTTAAGAGTCATATAAATCAGAAAATTCAGTAAGTCCAGCCCCCTCTAGGCTACACCTCCTCTACACAGCTATGCCGTACGTTTTGTTATTAAATTTGACGAAAAGAACTAATTACATCATCTTCAGCGATGTAATAAGTATAAAAAAGAACAAATAGTTCTCTCTGTTTATACGTTTATGTATTACCTTATATTATAATCATTCTAATGAAGTTATTAATTTACACAATTAAACAATTTTATTTTAATCATACTTACACTTATATCATGATCGTCGGATGTTAATTCATGAAAATATTTGCTAAGTTGTTAATATTCTTTTACTTTAATAATTGGAATTTTCTGTTATTATCTATGCTATGTACAGTTGACAAATCCATAGAGAGAAACACACAACCGACTTCCTTTACAGATAACGCCAACAACTGACCTCTTCTGTTACAAATATGATATGGTTTATAATAGAGAATTATATAAGCTTGTATAGAGTAATTATCAACCTGGGCTGCATTTAAACGATTCACTACATTGCAGGTCAAATATAATACTTCAAAACTTGACTCTTTGTCTTTTTCGTTAAAATGTTGGTGCATTAAGAAATAAACTGGAGACAAATTATGTGGTAAACCTTAAGGGTACCGCCATAAGAAAATAATCGGCTAAAAATATGTTATGCGCAATTAAAACAATGCATATTTTTTAGTAATGTAGTCCCGGGATAATTTCAATATCCCAATAAGATTAATCTTTACCCATTTTCATTTTTTTGTATTAAGGAGTACCACCAAAAAGAGAGTAATATTTCCCAGACGGGTAGTCGGTAAGAGAAAAAGTTGAAAGTACGCTCGCGCTCACACCTGTATGCTATCTCTGTCTTTATCAAAAGTCATTTAAGACTGAAACATGGTCTGGACCGGCTTCTGGCCTAAGGACTCTCTCTTGATCAGGTAAGAAGGTTAAAATTTTATACCCTTTCTCTGTGAGTGCGTACGAGTTAATACGCTTATCTTATATGACTTCTCCTATCCCGGCTCCCGGCTGTATCGTAATCAAGTCTGTGTCGACTCGGCTAGAATAGCAGTTCGTATAAATCATAAAGAAAGCCGTATATCTCCTTTTTCGCCGTTTCTAGCTTTATAGTAAAACTTATCTGAGTCTGAATCTTTTTCCCGCCCGCCACTATCTCAACTCTGGCAATGCACCTTCACTTTAACTATTTCTGAATACTTGAGAGGATGAACAATTAGTAATTAAAGACTTTAAACTTTCCGAATGAGCTGTGTTTTTTTGCCCATTCTCCGGCTGCCACAATCCATTCAAATTTTCAACCTCATTTTGGCTCTTAAGCGGTGCCACCAAGTTCACATGGTATTCCGTCTGAGAATAAAAAGTTGCTATATAGATTGTTCACTTACACAATCGTATCAATTCTAATTTATGTCGATTAAACTCCACTGTTAGAATGATTTCCATCACTCCAATAGCGAAGAAATATAATTCTTGACCACGTGGAAAGATATATACAGAAGTAAATAACCCAGCTGTAGAATAGTCCAGGTTGATTATTGCATTCTTAAATATAAAATTAATGTCATGACCTTATAACTCACATCTTTTTAAATTATTTCCAAAATGCGAGCATTAAGTCGGCATTGACCATCCTTCAGAGACGAGACAGTGGATTTCCCGTCCCGACTCAGCAGAGGTAGGTCGTACCGCATGCACATACGTTTTCTACCAATATCTTTGTCAGTGTGTAGTTATAACAAAAATAACAGCGTATAATTATATTTTCCGTGAGTTCATAGTTGAATTTCCTTTACGTATTCTACTGGTATCTTATCCAAACTCTGAGCAGAGTTGGGCTTACAGAATCTTTATAAAAACCCCAGACTCGCTTTAACTGAGCCGAAACAGTTCATTTAATTTCTTGAGAAATATTAGATTTGAGTTAGTTAGTTTTTTAGACGCGATTAAATAGACAACTTGACCTCGCTATATTCTATTTTTAATACTACACATATAAAAAAACAATATAATCAATTTTAGAGAGTAATAAGATTATGGTGTAAGTGAAATACAATTGACTAAACATATGTAATAGTGCTTATGTGAGTCGTAACATCATTTGGATCTCCTACATTTCATGAGCGTACTCAGATGAAATATTATATGTTAGATGAGGTACGTATAGTCAGAATGTTACTAACATGATGTAAAGTAAAGAAATTTTAAATATTAGTACGGTTTTATTTTTATTTTTATATCCTATATATATATTATTATCATTATTGTATATTATTAAAATTTAACGTTAACCGTAATTCTTACATGTTATATACTTTACGATACACGGTATAAAGAATATGTAGCGGCATATTAATGAAAACTCCGATCGATGATTCTACGCAATACCAGCATCGACCGGGCCATATCCTAGTCTATAAACGTTATCAGAAATTCATATTTAAATATCTACTTAGAAAGAACATGGGCATGGAAAAGTATAATTTATGCAACTGTAACCCCGAGAATATGTAAAATCATTAATAACATATGTATAATATTGAGATAGAGAGGACTTTTATTACTCTGATATGTGTTAACTGAAGGTATTACTTAAGATAAATCTACATGAACAAACGAAACTATATATGATAATGATATATAAAGTGATATGGCATAAGATTTCGTATTAGATTTTAAGAGAATTTATTAAATAATATTCAAAATATAATAATTAACATTAATGTGTTATAATAAACTGTTATCAATATTTGTGTTATAATATAATAATATAATCAGTTGTTAATTATAATTTATTAATGGTAACTTTAATATAATAATATAATCATTATGTAATATATTTAATTTAGAGCCTTGTATATATTATTATCATATATATAATTAAATTATATTTATTATATATTATATTAATATATATATATTATATATATTATATATATTTAATATATATGATTATAACTATTATATATATACAAATTAATAGTTTAATGAAAAATAAATTGAATAATTAAAATATTTACTATAATATTATATTAGTGTATTCTTTACTCTATTTTTCATTTCTTAAATATTTTATACCTTATATTTATATTTTTTTACTCATTCTTAAAATAATATTTACATGTCTGCTTTATAAGTGGTTTAAATATAAACCGAATCGCCCATTTCAAGGAAATTATGAAAATAACACATTTGTTTTTTTAACATACGTAAACAACCTAAATAAAAGTTAGAAGATTATTCGATTAAGAAGTAATTTACTCCATTAGACCATAATCACTAATGACGAGGTGAATAGATATATGAAGATATACGGATTACTCCGTTCGCTTACATCAATAGAAAGGTAATCATTTCTTCTTACCTGAATCAATAGGTATCTATACCGATCAAGCGTTGTTATTAGTTGATAAATACTTAAATTTAATAAAAATTAATAAGTATACGATTGAATTCTTTTCTATACGTTGTGAATTAACATATATAGTTTTTTTGATAGCAACAGGCGTATATTAGGATTAATAATGATCAATCCGTCTTCAAAAATGGTTAAGTCACTAAATAAAAGGACTAAATCTCTGTCCTAATACGTAGTTATTTTTGCAGGGCAACCTACTGTTTTTATCAAAAAGAAAGGTCAGTTGTAAATATTTTTGACCTGGAATTATAGCTTAATCGCTCCATAGGATTAACACAAAGATATTATTCTACTACATTACACATTCATTATCAGAGAGAGTGGATTCAGTTTCGTATTCTGTGAAGTGAGTTATGTGGGTCTTGTTTGATGTTTATATATCTCTTGTGAGATGGATAGTTGTAATACAATGTCATTAGAGATATTAAATAACTGAAAAATCCTAAATCATTTAAAAAACTTTTTAAATATTTTTTAGATTTAGAAGAAGAATATATAAATGTAGGTGAATAATTGTATTATTTAAATAAATAAATACTTAGAATGATTTTAAATAAAATACATGTTATATTAGCAGAGAAGAACTTATTACATATATTTCAATTACTTTTTATTAACACTATATTACATAATACTCGCTAAAGATGATGTATAATAGTAAGTAAGTTCAAAAAGTAAACATAACGTGGCATGCTTTGGTGTAGAGGCGTTATGCTAGGGGACTGACTTACCTGGAATTTCTGAATTAATTTGCTCTGCAGCCACGGTATATAAATATGATGTTATTTTAATTATAAAAATTTAATATCTATACAAGTATATTATTAAACTAAAAGTTATTTAATAAACTAGTCGATAGTTATAAAAATTTATAAAACATAATAAAGTAATATTAAACAGTTAATCAAAATTTAGACTATTTTATGTTCACAATACTAAGAGAATACATGATTGATTTATTATGAAGCCATTGTTATAGTTAAATCATTTAGAAATATATAAATCAATAAATTTGATGAGGTAATATAAATGTACGTGTCAGTGGCGTAACTTAATGAAATAAATAACATATACGTTATATATAATGTGTGTATGCGTGGTGTGGTGTAGTGTAAGTAGAGTGTGCGTGTGTGTGTGGGTGTGTAAGTGAGTGTTAGCGTCGTGGTGTGTGTGCTGTTAGTAATCTTGTGTGACTGTATAACGTATAAGTCTGTGTGTGTAAGTAACTATCTTGTGTGGTCGTTAAATAAATAGCTGCGTCTGGGAGTATATGATGTAAGTATAATGATATCTCGCGTTGATAGTTGAGTGTATAGTAGTAATTTTTATTGTCTAACACAGTTACATTAGTATAATATCATCATAGTGTTGTTGATAAAGTTATTCTGTTGTGTGTGTGTGTGTGTGTGTGTTGTGTATCAAATAGTATTCAAAACTTAACTACTTCTGATAGGTTGTGAGCGTACGATAAAATCGACGTGAGTTGAGGTGTAAGTAATCTAGGTAGTAATAATTCTTGTGTGTATAAAGTGATAAATGTAAGTATCTAATGGGGTAAATGTATTAAGTGACAATAGTGAATAGTGTATATTGAAAGTACACTAAGACATGATAATGTATGTATAGTAATTAAAAAAAAGTAAGTAGTTTTTGTCGTGTGTGTGTGTTTGTGTGTGTGTGTGTTTCTAAATAACTATATAACAATAGCTGTCAGTAAATAAGACACTATAGATCACTAATAATAAAATAATCAAATAAAATAAATAATAAAAGTAAAATATTAAAAATAAATACAAAGAATAAAAAGAATAAAAATAAAAAGTATTAAAACAAAATAAAATACTAATAAAGTAAAATATAAAAATAATACATAAATAAGAATAAAAAAGCATAAATAATTAAAAAACAAACAAAAATATACAGAATAACATAATGTTATAAATTAAATATAAGTTGAGAGTATTAAAAGCAGTACAAGCCAACCCGATCACAAGTATAACCAGCTGATCAAGCCAGATAGTTAAGTCAGTAAAGCAGCAATTGTATAGTTTACAGCAGTTAAAAGAGAGAGTTAAGCAGTTAAGCAGTAAAACCAACTATAACGCCATATCTACCCCATGGTGTTAGTTAATAAACTATATACAAATTATCTTTTAATGTTATTTATCTGTCATTTACTGCTTTAATAGTATGTTAATGCTAGTTGTTTAAAGCAGTTAAAGCACAAAGTTATAAAGTGACAGTAATGCATAAAGTTTAAAAAAGAGTTAAAGCCAGAAAGTTAAAGCAGTTAAAGCTAATAAGTAAGCAGTTAAAGCAGAAAATTACAAGCACGTAAAACATGAGTCACGCAGTATAAGCAAAGGAGTTAACGCAGTAAAGCAGTAAAACAAATGTATACTAATCCTTTAGGTGATAGGTATTCTACACCTTTCTAATTGTTTTATTTACTGCTTTTCTTTTCAATAGGTATAATGTAAAGTATATGATGTTTTTTATAAATTTCGACAATTGTAGTAAAATAAATGATTATATACGCGACATACTGGATTTATTATCTTCTTACATCACTTTTTAAAAATTTTATAAATTTAAAAAGTATTGAAGTAAATTATTGAGTCAAAATTTATAGTTAATAAACTATGATGTCTTAATAACATGTATGTGATAATCAACAAATTTTTAGTTAAAACATGTTTTAAAATAAAATTAAGTTTAAGGTATGGCAATAAAAATGAATATGATTATAGTATTAATTATATATATTTTTCATTCACGCGGGAATATTGTGCCCTGCGGGCGCATGCGGCGGGCGGGTACGCGGAAAAATATTGTCGTAGCACTGCGGGCGCGCACGCAGAGAGTACGGGTACGGGTACAGCGAAATATTGCGCCTCGGGTCGCACGCTGCGGGCCGGGTACGACGGCATATTGCGCCTGCGGGCGCACGTGCGGGCGGGGGGGCGGGGAAGCGGCGGGACGCACCTGCGGTTGCGGGTCGTGGGCCTATCGCTGGGTTGGAGGATCATGGTAGTATACCCTGGTGTTTCAATTATGAACTAGGGGAAGACATTAAGATAACTTGTTCTTTAATGGAGGGTAGAGGATGAGCCATCAAAAGATATGAGTCATTCTTTGATTGAAGTCATCTGATATTCCGTCTATATTGATGATTCATCTTTGATGAGTCCATCAAAGATGAACCTTCAAGTTGAGGCAATCAATGCTGAGGCATTAATGCTGAGGCCATCAAAGTTGAGGCATTTCAATTTTAAGTTGAGCCATCAAAATATCGAGTGTGGGGGTGTAAAGAGTGTAAGTGTATCTGTGTGTAGGTGTGAGTGTAAGTGTCTATGGTTTATGTAAGTGATTGGAGCGTGTAAGTGCTTATAAATGTACCGCTGGGTGTGGTGGTGTAAGTGATATGAAGATGTGTTAAAGTGTCCTATGGCGAGTGTAAGTACTTATAAGTGGTGATAAAAAGACTAACTCAGTAAGTAGGTATACAAGCATCTCTAGCAGGAAATTGTAATATACAGCAATACGAATCCTACAATCACCTTATATAACCTATGGGGTAGTACACCTATATTAGGGCTATTCGGGACTCAGGGGAGGCTAGAAAAGGCTTGAAAAAAGTGGCACTCAGTTATGGACATAATGTGGCACTCACTTTGAGGCCACTATGTGCGCATACTCACTTGGACTATCAATTGCACTACACTTTGGCATCATTGTCAACTCATATGGCACTCACTTTAGGCACTTATCACTACTGGCCCTCATCTAATATACTTCATAAGACTACTCATAGAACATATAGCTAATTAAGAACATCAACTAGATACTTCTTACGGTGATTGGGAATCATCAAAGCCATCAAGTTAGCGTGGGTCAAATTGACCCATGGATAGGCAAGGTCAATAGAGCGAAATATCATGATCAATAAGCAGGTTAATAACTCAAGAAAGGGCTAAGTCCTAAAGTGAAATGACAAAAAAATTACCTAGTGGGCAAAAATTGACTACCATGGACGACAACAGGAATTGGCGTGGTGTTTGGTACTATGAGTAAAGGATGTAAATGTAAGTGTCGTATGGCGTAATGTAAGTGTCATAGTGTAATGTATGTGAGTTAAAGTCAAGGTTTAGAAAGTAAAGTGTATAAGTGTGTGTATATGTGTGTATGTATGTGTGTGTGGTGTGTGTGTGTGCTGTGTGTGTAGTGCGCACGCGCACGTGTGTTGGTGTTCACGTTTAGGGGTAAGGTCCATAACAGGCGCTTCAAAGTTAGGAGAACGGCAATAATGTGACGGGTTGGGGCAACGAGTGTCCAGAAAATTGGCGTGGGTCAAAAATGACCATGGTGTACGGCAAGGTTAAGGCCGAAATATCATGGTAAACAAGTTAAAGACATCAAAAATACGGGCTAAGCCCTAAGGAAGATCAAAAATCACGTGGGTTCAAAATTGACCCTGGAAGACAACAGGTTGGTTTCGAAAATTTCCGTGGGCTCAAATTGCCGCATGGAAGCCAAGGGGTAGCCAAAAAATTACCCGTGGGCGCAATAATTGACCCATGGTATTCAAGGTGGTCAACAAGTAAAGACAATGAAAAATATAGGGCGAAGCACCCTAAAGGAAGATCAAAAAATTACTGATGTGGGCAAAAATTGCCCACGTCGAAAAAATTAGGGGCGTAAAATAGGGGGGGGTAATCGTACAATCATAACGGTTGGATTGACAGCATAAACCGTTTGGCGCACCTTTCTTCGAAAGGGTGAAAATTAGGTTGCAACCAAAAAAATTAGGGTTGCCAAAAATAGGTTTGCCAAAAAATTAGGGGCGGCCAAAATTAGGGTTCTCAAAAAGATCGGTGGGTTCTCAAAAAATTAAGGGTTCTCAAAAAATACCGTGGGCAAAAAGTGACCCATGAAGACCAGAGGGTTGGTCGAAAAAAAGGTAAAGGCCAACAGCTAGGCCCAAAAAAAGGTCAAGGTCAGGTAAAAAATTTGGGCTCAAAAAAGGTCAAGGCCCAAAAAGGTCAAGCCCAAAAAGGTCAAAAAAGGTAAAAAATTGGGCTCAAAAAGGCCTCAGGTAGGTTCCTGGACGCTGTGGTCAAAATGACCAACACGTGCAATATAGATCCCCTACTACTAAGGGACAAGAAAACCACACCACAAATTGAAATAAAACAAAGAATCTTTGCCAAAGAATTAGTCGAGTCTGTTACTTAAAACCACAGACTTTTGGACATTGATGAGGGAATAAACAATCAACCCGATATATTTTTTGACGAAGAAGAAAAAATACCGATTCGAGGCTAGGCAATTGAGGCTTCAGTTTTGTTCAGATGAGTGATAGTGATAAGCATGAAGATTTTTATATAGACCTAGAGAATAATATTATTAATGGTGATAGTTGTGATAATGATAATATTAACAAAAGCACACTCTCCTCGATTAGTGGTGGTGACATCTGTTAAAAAAAAAAAATAAAAAAAAAATAAAAAATAAAACGATGAAAAGCAATTTAGGAGTATAAATTAATAGAAATGAGGAAAATCTATTTGTCGTTCTTGAAGATTTCTTAGGTTTTGTTGCTGTTGAAAGAACAAAATGAGGATCTCTAGCAGAGGTAATGCTAAAAGGGTTTAAATAAATTAAGGACTTTCTGATTCGACACCTATGTGAAGGTGCAACAACAATGAAGAAAATTTTTTATTGATGTCTTCAACCTGTCGAAAATATCCATAAACTTTATTGTCACAGTGAAAACTGAAATCAACTGAACACTATTTTAGGTCACCAAGGCGGACATCTATTTTAATAATAATAATAATAATAATAATAAAAAAAAATAGGAAAGATTTCCCCAGAGACCAAATAGATAAAACTAACAAAAATGTGAGAAACAAACTGGGTGGAAAGTTACGATGGATTGTTATGAATTAGAGAAGTTTTTAAAGCAAGTTGAACTGATAAAGCTATAGTGGAACTCGAGATGGATCAAGATATTGAACCTTCTTACAAAAACCTTAAATCTTTTGAAATCTGTGATCACGAGCGAATAGGTTATAAGTTTGTGATTTCATTCTAATTTATTCTGCATCACTCTTCCCTTATGTACCGCATTGCAGACTTCATCAAAAATGACATCAGTTTCTCTTAATCATATTGAAAAT
>JABUQX010042128.1:52500-55000 GCA_015478945.1 Trachelipus rathkii
TTCCAAGGCCACATCCACAACCCACCCTACGGAGTGGGGCTAAGGAAGTTGTGCGGGTCTCTGGCCTGTGATCTGTTGAGGGGAGAAGCACTACCCTTGCTTATGAAATATACGCTTTTCCGGTCCATCCTGTTATTTACTTTGTTTCATTTGTCTTATTGTTATAACTGCTCATCTATGGAGTAAGTAGTCTGAGGTTTAATATTTATGAAATTGGCTCTTCAACGAAAAAACGTTATTAAACCTAGGCAAGCACAACAACAACAATTACCAACTCAGTCAGGTTTCCCACTGACCGCCACCGTTGGTCCCTCTCACTTCTAGACCAGCAGGTTTCCTCTTTTATTTCTTTTTCTACACCTGAAAGTCCTCTGCATAACCTCAGAGACCCGTCGTCTGGTATGCCCTTGACACCCAAGGTGCTCAAACGGTTGGAGCAATCCTGAAAAGTTACCCCGTAATAGTCGTTCTCATTTGTTTACTCCTTATGTTGCTCCTCCTCCTCCGGGAATGTCGACCGACACATCATTCCAGATATATTCCTTAATGCGATCCACTACTTCCAGAGCTCTTATTGAGTAAAGACGTTATTCTTAGCGATGCACTTGAAAAAGCTTTAGGAGTTGAATCCCCCCAGTCCTTTGATGAGAAATGGGTCCCTTCTCGTTCAAGTTACTACCCGGAATCAAAGTTCCATCTTGTCATCCTTAACGTCTCTCGGAAACATCACTCTTATTTTCACTCCTGATGAAGTAAGAAACACATCCAAAGGCACTAATTATTTAGAACAGGAAAACGATATTGCTGTTATTTTGAGAAATCTCCAGCAGAAAATATTTCCCGTTACAAACGTTTACACATTTCCCCTTCGTCGGGACTCGCCTGATAACCCAAATCCTCGTTTACTGTTTACCTTTAGTACCCCTTATCTACCAACGAAGGTGAAAATAGGGTTTACAAGCTACAGTGTTCGTACGTTTATTCCCCGACCCAGACGTTGCTTTAAATGAAAACGGTTTGGTCATCCCCGAAAATACTGTAGAGGATCACATTACATATGCCCAGTCTGTGAAGAAAAGTTTTACATTCCCTGTGAAAACATACCCCACTGCAAAAACTGTGGAGGACCCCACAGTGCTTCTTCCTTTAAATGCCAGTCTTAGCTGTTTGAACAGGAAATTTTGGAGTTATGTACCATGCAAAAATTGAGCAGGAGAGATGCCATACACCAGCTCAAAGACAAATATCCCACAAGACAAAGGCAATCTTATGCTACAATTGCAACAGTCCCCGTGCCTCCGCGTTTTAATCCACCAACAAAATATAGATCAAATCAATTGATAGATCAAAATTTTTTTAAAATAATTTTTTAGCTTTACGTAAAATACACGAGTATGATCTATTACACTGGTCAACGATATTTTTCTGGCATAAGGTTTTCCAATGGTTTTAAGGTACTTATGGGCTGCTGATTCCAAATCTGTCATCGGTTGTTGTCTATCACGTTAGGTTTTTGAGATATCACATATTGCAGTTTTAAATAAACAGCAAATTTATGATAATTTTTTGAAAAGCTGTACAGACAAGAATAAGGTAAGAGGTAATATACAATAATGAAAAATACATTTAATGATCCGTAGCACAAAGTTGTAATAGTGTATGCATATAAATGTGAATGTTACCATTTTGGAATTCACATGTGAAATTAAGGAAAATATGTACAAAAATGTAAATTGACAATAGTGGTTACATTTGCAAAAACAATCTCTTCTTTTACTATCTCCGATGTACAGCTTGTGGAATATGTCTCACCAAAGACCAGCAGTAATCTGCCATCATGTTGGTGTCCCATCGGCTTTGGTAGCGTTCTTTCATAACTTTAATGTCTTGATGAAAGCATTCACCTTGCTCTTCGCTCACGTGACCCAAGTTCTCTGGAAAGTCGTCCAAGTGACTATGTAAGTAGTGAACTTTGATGCTCACTCTACATCCAAGTGCTTGGAACTCAAGAGTAGCTCCCCCACAATCTCTCGGTAGTTGTCCGCTTTCCTGTTCCCAAGGAAATTCCGTACCACATCAGAGAATGCATTCCAAGCTGTAGCCTCTGCCGCAGTCATTGTTGTAGCAAAGTGTGGATCCCTAATGAGTTTGAAGACCATCAAATATTCCTGCCTTTTTCTTCCGGCACTGAGACTTGGATAGATTGAAAAAAATAGCTGAAGCAGTCTCCAGTGTGATCAAGAACTTTGACGAATTCCTTCATTAACCCAAGTTTTATGTGCAGTGGGGGAAATACAATTTCATTCCTATCAGAACAGAGCCTCATTCTTCATTTCATACAGAGATGTCCTATTGGGATTTGAACCATATATATATATATTATATATATATATATATAATATATATTATATATTTATATGAATATACAATTAATATATCCTATACATATATATATATATATATATATATATATATATATATATATATATATATATAATAT
>JABUQX010042128.1:57500-65000 GCA_015478945.1 Trachelipus rathkii
ATATTCTCTGCCTCTGTCTTTCCCACAAGATTGTGCTTCCTTCCAAGATATTTTAAAATGGCGTGACTCTGAGTGATATTGAGTTCACCATCAATGTAATATGGCAGCTGTATAATAATAATAATAATAATAATAATAATAATAATAATAATAATAATAATAATAATAATAATAATAATAGCTCGGGTCTTTCCCATTTTCTCGAAACTTACATGACATATTGGAAATATGCTATAAAGAATAGAAAACATTTTAAAAATGGGATTGAAATATATAAAATATAGAAAGTAAACAATTTTAAAATGATATATGCATATATACGACATAAATGGAAAGTTAATGACGAAATATTATTGCCAAATATGACTCGGTCAGCACAATTTATTGCCAAAATATTCCAGTAATAATAATACTGTACCTTACTACCGTCTACGCGTATTGTTATTATATTTATTGAATATTTTTATATTTTACAAAATGTTTGTGATATATAATAATTTGCTGTGGGTTATTAGTAACAAAATTATTAACGATTTTGAGGCTCTATTCTTTTTTTAAATATTTAATCCAAGAATTTAATATTATATATATTATATATATATATTAATATAGTATATAATATATAGTATATATATTATATATATATATATATTATAATAGTATATCTATTATATATATATATATATATATATATATATAAAACGATAAATAATAATATATAAATATATATATATTATATATATTATATTGTCTCGTTCCACTTTCTACTTTTTCAGTATTGTCGTCTTCCTCGTCATGTGATCTGAAAATTCCGTTTTCTTCGTTAGAACATCAGCCGCCATTATCGCTTCAAGAAGTTTTTCAATTCTTCCGTATAAAAGCTGCCAAGCTCAGTGCATTATTCAAAAACAGTTTACAGAATCCTTTCACATTTGTTAACGAAGCACCACTGATTTCTTTTATATCAATTTGTGCCTTTATAGTTTTCGTACAACATTTTTCTTTCGATTGTTTGCAAGATTATGACCGCTGACCAAATTTCGTGTCATTACCCAGCCTTCTGCCGTTACGCTCAACGTAATATTGGTCACCCTGGAGTGTGGTGGTGACCTGGAACTCTCTCTCGTCTCAACCGGATCCACATCCTCAAGCAGACGCGTCTCCTTTATAAAAAAAAAAAAAAAAAAAAAAAATATTTATTTTACCATACAATTTTGAAAATTTTAACAGGTCAAAATCCTGTCTTTTCACTTTTAAATCAATTATTTTTTAACCATTTTCGCCCGTACAAGCGGCTACTATATATTTTTTATCATCCTTTATATACCTTTTTGTAGTATTTAGTGTGTTATTTGGTCTCTGACCATTATTTGTATAATATTTAGCGTGTGCAAATCGCATCTTAGGCACAATTTTTTTTTGATCTCGTAATATTGTCTTCAAAAATTTTTATTACTATTTTACATTTTTAATATCATAATTATGTCCCCTCCTGACGCTGCAAATACTGAAAATATGAATGTTATTTCCCAACAGCCTGCTTCAGACAGGGAAACACCTAACGTTAACAAGCAATATATATAAAAAAAAATCGATCTAAATGGACAAACCTGCGTCTCAACTGCACCTTCAATTCCGCCTAACGACATTATGTGAATACCCTGATAAACTCCACTCCCTCGGCTCCACTCCTAGCTCCGGCTGTCGCTCTACGCACAGCTTACGCTCCGCCTCTAGCTCCGGGCTGTCGCTCACGCACAGCTTACGCTCCCGCCTCTTAGCTTTCCGGCTGTCGCTCAACGCTCAGCTACGCTCCCCTCCAGCTCGGCTGTCGCTCAACGTCACAGCTTACGCTCCGCTTTCCAGCTCCGGCTGTCGCTCTCCATCGCCACATGCTCACGCATCGCTTACGGCCTCCTCAGCACCTCACAACGCTTCCTCAGCAGCCATCTCACAACGCTCTCTCAGGCACTCCTCTACAGACGTCCTCAAGCATGCCTCTCCTGCACAAATGCTTCCGCAGGCATTCCGCTCCAGATGCGACTTTCACTCTTGAATCCCTCTCGAGCTCCGCTGTTCGGGAGGGGAGCCATGTCTCGTTCCACTTCTACTTTTTCAGTATTGTTGTCTTCTCGTTTCATGTGAATCTGAAAATTCCGTTTTCTTCGTTAGAACATTAGCCGCCATATCGCTTCAAGAAGTTTTTCAATTCTTCCGTATAAAAGCTGCCAAGCTCAGTGCATTATTCAAAAACAGTTTACAGAATCCTTTCACATTTGTTAACGAAGCACCACTGATTTCTTTTATATCAATTTGTGCCTTTATAGTTTTCGTACAACATTTTTCTTTCGATTGTTTGCAAGATTATGACCGCTGACCAAATTTCGTGTCATTACCCAGCCTTCTGCCATATATATATATATATATATATATATATATATATTATATATATATATTATATATATATATATATATATTATATATATATATGATATATATTATATAATATAATATATATTATATATTTAATATATATATATATATATATACGAATAATAATGTATTGAAAGAATTATCGATGTTAAAAATTGAAAGTGCAAAAAAGCGTTTTTGGTCATTTTTATTTTTTCTTATTCACCACTACTACGGGTCAGGAGATGCCGGCTGCGGAGCCATCCCGTAAATATATGTTCGAGTACCATGCACTTACATCACACTATGCTTACATATAAAAAAATATATATATATATGTTTCTATATATATATATATATATAATATATATATATATATATATATATATATTAATATATATATATATATATATATATGTATTTATATATATAATATATATATTATATATATATACATATATATATATATATATTATATATATTATATATATATATATATATATATATATATATATATATTATATATATAATAATATATATATACACTATTATATATATATAATATATATATATATATATATTTCCCTCGTGTTGAATAATTGGACAGGAAAAGAAAATTTGGAGTTTTATATAAAGACCGTGCGTAGGCCTGGAAGAAAACTAAAGCTATTAATTAAGGACGAGAAGGGAGAAAATTTATATCAAAAGAAAAACCCTCTAACCCTTGAGGCAGTGGGAAAGTCTCAGAAAATCTTCAGTTTCATTGGACCTATCAGACTAACAAGTTTATGGACAAGAGTATTTGAAAAATTGATAAAGCAAATAGCAATAGATTCACGTTTTTAATGTGAATTAAACCATCCAACATGCGTGATGCATGCAGCATACGAAGTACTCCATACAAGTGTGAAAGACGTCTCTATACAGGATCTTTAAAAAGCTTGTGAAAAATTTGATTAGTGAGAGAGACAATGTGATCCTTCAAATATAGCAAGGGAATTCAATATTCATATATATATATAATATTATATATATATTATTATATATATATTATATATATATAATATATATATATATATATATATATATATTATATATATATATATATATAATAGAAAAATACAATTCTATAATATAATATTTTATTATATATATATCAATATATATATATATATTATATATATATATATACGTAGCTTGAAAGGCCACATCTTAATGTTGCAATTTGTGAGAATTAATTGTTCAACAAATACTAACTTTCAAAGTTTCGGGAAACTGACTACTCCCATCGTCAAGACATTACAATATTATAATAGAGCAAATAATAGTAGGATGCTTGATGGCATGTGACCAATAAGAAACTATAAAACGGTGCTATATCACATAAAACTTAATTGTTGCAAACATATAATAAAATTTAGAATAATTGTAGATGGAATGGAGCGCTGTCGCTATTGATTGACGTGTTAAGAGTGGCTATGTGTATGGATTCTAAAATTTTAAAATCTTGTAGTTGATTGGTTTGGTTGTAAAAATTACTAAATTGTCGCTCATGACCTTCTTTTCAAGCCGATATATATATATATATATTTATTCACATAGTAGAATATATATATATAATATATATATATATAATATATATATATATATATATATATATATATATATATATATATATATATATATATTTAGTATAGATACTATATATGTGGGTGTGTATGTATTAATAAAAAAAAAAATATATCATATACCCCCAGTAAGGACTTTCGTCTGTCAGTGGACCCTCGAGAAAGGTCCTTGGGAATACAAGGCCTAACGGCTAAATCCATGCTGGCCAGGCCTATGCGACGCCAGCGATTAATTCCCATTTGTAGCAAAGCACATCAAGGAGGTGTACTCATTTAACGTCTGAGTGACGAAGCAGAGTTAATTAGAGAATAGCTCACATTCTCTCGCTCCAACCCAGTCTCGAACCTGGGCCCCTCGCTTGCTAGGCGAGTGCTCTACCACTGAGCTAGGAACGCTCTTAGAGTACAGTAATGAATTGAAAATATTCTGTTGAAGATCGACCTATTGTCTTTATTATATTATATATAATATATATAATATAATATATATAATTATACATATATATATATAGTAATATATATATATGATATATATTATATATATATATATATATATATATATATATATATATATATATATATATATATATATATATATAATAATATATATATATTATATATAATATATAATTAAAATAAAGTGACTTACATTGGGGAAATCCATTCCATGGGTATATTTTTCGTCAAACCAGCATGAGCCATCAAAATCTGGAGCAGGTCCTCTTTGATAAAACTTTTCAATGTATTCCGTTCCGGTATATTCAAGAAGATTCCTAATAGGTTGCCCTATCTAACAAATAAAACAGTATAATAAAACTCTCATTATGGGAAAAGTTTTGGGAAGGTTCATTTTTCTCTAAAAGGGGGGAAAAAAAGTAATTTACTTAAATTAAGTTTATGAGTCTTCTATATAAGATCTTAATTACACCTATCCAGTGCTTAGACATTGTAGAAAGTCATTTTGGTACTTTTGCTGATGATGCGCCTGATTGCTTTCAGCATTTCATCATTTTATTAGATATAGCTTAATTATAACAATTATTTAAGAGCTTTGATTTCTTGGCTTTCTTCAATTTCGTAGACAAGTTTGATAGTTTCATGTCGTTATTATTTGGCAGTGGGAGTTCTTTGTCATACATACTCCGGCAAAATTTCCTATGCCACACTTGAAATGTATGACCATATATTATCATGCCTAATGAAAACTTCAGCTGAGAGAATGTCAGATCTTTTTTGGTTAAGTTTTGAACAGCGAGAACCTACTCTCTCTCTGGGGTCTCTCTCTCTCATCTCCTCTCTCTCTCTCTCTCTCTCATCTCTCTCTCTCTCTCTTCTCTCTCTCTCTCCTCTCTAATTTTTGCTCTCTCTCTCTCTCTCTCTCTCTAGGGGCTCCCCTCTAGAGGGCTCCCTCTCTAGGGGACCCCTCTCTCTGGGGGCTCCCCTCTGGGGGGGCTCCCTCTCTAGGGGGAACCCTCTCTAGTAAAGACAGGAAGGAATGGGGGGTCCTCTACTGAAAACAGCAAGGAAGGCAGGCAGGCAGGCAGGCAGGCCGGCAGGCAGGCAGGAAGGAAGGAAGGAAGGAAGGAAGGAAGGAAGGAAGACAGGCAGGAAGGAAGACAGGCAGGCAGCAAGGAAGGTAGGCGGCAAGGAATGAAGGAAGGAAGGAAGGAAGGCAGGCGCAAGGAATGAAGGCAGGAAGGAAAGAAGGAAGGAAGCAAGGAATGAAGGCAGGAATGAAGGAAGGAAGAAAGGCAGCAAGGAAGGAAAGAAGAAAGAATGAAGAAAGGAATGAAGGAAGGAATAGGAAAGGAAGGAATGAAAGAAGAGAGGAAGGAAGGCAGGGATGAAGGACGGAAGGAAGGCAAGAAGGAAGGAAGCATGGAATGAAAGAAGAAAGGAAGGAAGGCATGGATTAAGGAAGGAAGGAATCCAAGAAGGAAGGAAGCATGGAATGAAGGAAGGAAGGCAGGGATGAAGGAAGGAAGGAAGGAAGGAAGGAAGGAAGGAAGGAAACATGGAATGAAGAAGGAAGGCAGCAAGGAAAGAAGGAAGGAATGAAGGGAGAAATAAGAAAGGAAGGAAGGAAGGCAGGGAATGAAGAAAGGAAAGAACGAAGAAAGCATGGAATGAAGGCAGGAAGGAAGATTAGGTTAGGTTAGGCTAGGTTATGTTAGGTTAGGTTAGTTAAGTTAGCATGGAATGAAGGAAGGAAGGAAGAACAGCAAGGAAAGAAGGAAGGAAGGATGGAATGAAGGCAGGAAGGAAGGTTAGGTTAGGAATGAAGGCAGGAAGGAAGGAAGGAAATAAGGGAGCAAGAAAGGAAAGAAGGAAGGAATGAAGGGAGAAATAGGAAAAGAAGGAAGGAAAGAAGAAAGGAAGGAAGGCAGGGATGATGGAAGGAAGGAAGGAAGGAGGGCAAGATAAGGAAGCATGGAATGAAGGAGAAGGCAAGCAAGGAAAGAAGGAAGGAAGCATGGAATGAAGGCAGGAAGGAAGGTTAGGTTAGGTTAGTTAAGTTAGCATGGAATGAAGGAAGGAAGGAAGGAAGGCAGCAAGGAAACAAGGAAGGAAGCATGGAATGAAGGCAGGAAGGAAGGTTAGGTTAGGTTAGGAATGAAGGCAGGAATGCAAGAAAGGAAAGAAGGAAGGAATGAAGGAAGGAATAGGAAAGGAAGGAATGAAAGAAGAAAGGAAGGAAGGCAGGGATGAAGGAAGGAAGGAAGGCAAGAAGGAAGGAAGGAATGAAGGAAGGAAGGAAGGAAGGCAAGAAGGAAGGAAGCATGGAATGAAGGAAGGAAGGAAGGCAGCAAGGAAAGAAGGAAGGAAGCATGGAATGAAATAAGGCAGGAAGGAAGGTTAGGTTAGGTTAGGTTAGGTTAGTTAAGTTAGCATGGAATGAAGGAAGGAAGGAAGGAAGGAAGCAAGGAAACAAGGAAGGAAGCATGGAATGAAGGCAGGAAGGAAGGTTAGGTTAGAAATGAAGGCAGGAATGAATGAAGAAGGAAGGAAGGAATAAGGCAGAAGAAAGGAAAGAAGAAAGGCAATGAAAGAAGAAATAAGGAAGGAAGACAGGAAGGAAGAAGGAAGGAAAGGAAAGAAGAAGGAAGCATGAGAATGAAGGAAGGAAGGAGACAGCTAGGAGAGGAAGAAGGAAGAAAGCATGGAATGAAGGCAAGAAAGGAAGGTTAGGTTAGGTACTGGAAATTATATGTTTTTTAATTGGGTCGAGCCGATGGGGGACGAAGGGAGGGGACGTTTCATACCCCGTCGTCCACTAGAGGCCGAGAGACCACCGACAACTGATATCTGTGCGGTCTACTCTAGGGTATTCGTTAGTTTAAATCAATAAAACGACTTTATATATTAATTATAATATATATATATATATAATCTATATATTTATATTATATATATATATATATATATATAGTTCTATAATATATATATATATATATATATA
>JABUQX010042128.1:80000-82500 GCA_015478945.1 Trachelipus rathkii
AAAATAATAAAAATAATAAAATAATGAAAAATAAAAATAATAATAATAATAATAATATTATAATAATAATAATAATAATTAATAATAATATATAATAATAATAATAATATAAATAATAACTATATTCCCACTAGCATATATATGGATCAAAATATTTAAATAAAAATAAGTTTACACTTTACATTCATTAAGTTAAAAGATTTCCTCCTTCAAAAATCAAATTGCAAGTCATTGAAACATCCGTTAAGCTTAAATAAAATAATAAATGTTTATTTTTTAAAATAGAGTCAAACAGAAGTCTGCATGTCCCTTCAAGCTCCCTCTCACATAAGCACACAAACACACACACACACAATATATATATAATATATATATATATTAATATATTATATATATAATATTATATATATATATATATAAATATATATATATATATATATGATATACTATATATATATATATATATATCATATAATATATATATATAACTATATATCATGGCTCATGTTAATAAATCCTTACGTTTTTCTCTAATTCATAAAATTTTAGGTTAAACAATTTTTACAACTTAGTTTAATTTTTTAAAATGTTTCGTTACAAAAAAAATCTAACTGTACATTTAATGGTAATAATATTAATGGGAAGTTGAAGTCTATAATGCAACATTACATTCCTTTTATATTAATATAGATATATATATATATAACTATATAATATATAATATATATATATATAATATACTATATATATATATATATATACTGATATATACATATAATATATATATATATATATATATATATATATATATATATATATATATATATATATATATATAATATCATATAATTATATATATATATATATATATTTAAACGTGTATGTATGTTTAAAATTCTGCAAATATCCTTTGAATATTATTTCAAATAGATTTTTTCTTCATTTCTTTTACTCCATGCATACTCTCAATATATGAATTAATCATCTTTATGTTCATTCCTTTTTGTTTTCAGTTTTATATTTTAAAAAAAAACTTCACGTACTTCACCGTCATTTTTTGTTCACCAATGCATATTGGATTAATAAGCACAAACTGTCTGAAATTAAATTAATTTTATTTAACAAAATTGAAATTATAATTTTAATCTATTGCAATATAACCTAATCTACCCCATTAATCTAACTATGTAACCTTAACTAACCTAATTTACTTAACCTAACCTAACCCACCTAACCTACTAACCTAACCCTAACCTAACCGAACCTAACCTAACTAAACAACCTAACAAAAATCTAACCGTAACCTACTAACCTAATAACTAAAACCTACCTACCTAACCAACCTAACCTAACCTAACCAAACCTATCCTAACCTAACCATAACGTTACATAACGTAACCTAAACTAAGGTAATCAAATTCAAATTTAAAAAATAATGATTATGTTACATCCCGCAAGTAGTTATGAATTTTACACACCACTGGTTGAACAATATTTCCTCTTGTGTTTAAGTGTAATAGTAATTAAATTACCATAAGAACAAAAATAAACAAAATAAAATACTGAAGAACAATCTTGAACATTTTTTTTAGCCCACCATACAGTAATAATTAAATTAAATTGTTTAAAAAACTTAAATATAAATAAAAATTAAAAAGAAAAAGAATTAAAAAATTTATCGAGCTTCACCAATACTGTAAATATTAAATAACTATTTTCTCTTTCATAGGGTAAATTTTACTTTTTCATTATTAACAAAACTTCACAAAAGAAGGAAAAATTAACATGACCCATATATATATAGAATATCTATATAATATATATATATATATATATATATATAATAATATTATATATATAAATAAATATATATATATATATATATATATATATATATATATATATGAGGAAAAATGTCCAATTATCCAGACATTCCTACTTACATTAGGAAAATCCATCCCAAGCGTTAAATTTCTCGCTCGTCCAGCTTGAGTTATCAAAATCTGGCCCTGGTCCGATTTCATATTGTTTCTCCTTGTATTCTGTCCCAGTGTATTCAAGGAGGAGCTTAATGGATTGTCCCAACTGACAAAAGATCACAATGAAATAAATAAATATATATTAATATATTATATTTATATATATAATATATATATATTAATATATATATATATATATATAATATATATAATATATAATATATATATAATATATTGTCCCAACTACATAATATATATATATATATATATATATATATATATATATATTTCTGCTAATATATATAAGACTAGTTAAATGTGGGAAATAGAACTGAAAATAACGACGTGAAGTCTTAAAACTTTATCCTATAAACTAAATAAATCAATTTAAAATGATTAATAAAGTAATCAACTCACCCCACGTAACTTCCAGTAACCGAGAGTCACAACCATTTTTACGATAAAAAGAAATAACTCAAAGACTTTAAAAGCTTATTTAAAATTTTATGTCCTTTCGACCT
>JABUQX010042128.1:87500-89060 GCA_015478945.1 Trachelipus rathkii
TACTTATGATTCCATTCAAAAGCATTATTATTCATTATAACTTATTATTCAAACTAAAAAAAAACTGTCAAAACTATTTTAAATAATTTTTCGTAAAATTAACAATTAAACCTCGATTATAAAGCTCGACATATAAATTACCTTGAAAATTATTTTTTCAATACAAATGTGAAACTATTTACTATAATCCAAACGACATACAAGTTTACGAGTAAAAGTAATTGAAAGCTCAATCTTAAAATCAGATTAGAATCGAGACTACAAGGAACACACACACTCAGGAATCATCCTGTCTCTTACAAAATTATTATATCGACTGACTTCGTATTTCACTCGAGAACTTCTTGCATTGCAAATCTTCTGCATCCAATTTTCTGCCTGTTTTTTTTTTTTTTTAACTGAAATATTTATAATGCAATGATCTGGTCATAATTCCTGTTCTAGAAATTGAATTTGTTTCATATTTCCTGCTCAAGAAATTGGTTAAAGATTTATATAAAATAACAATTCGGTGGTTCGCTTTTGGTTTAATACTGTAAAATATGCCATTTTGTTAAGCAAGGAAGTTAACTTTAAACATACATTAATAGTAAATTTATAATGTTAAAACCAATTCAAACTGAAATTAAGCAAGTCATTAATGAATAATGGTAAAAAAATTAAAATTCCTTAGCAAAAAAAATGCCGGTTGGGAAAATGTTCAAATATTGACAATCAATTCAACACTCGATAAGGGGAGTAACTTTCGTATCTGCTGTGATTGAATGGTTATAATTAATTCAACATTGAAAGCATAAAGAGAAGTTTTCAAAAATAAATATATATTTAAATAGCAAGCTATGAAGTTTTTAATTCAACGGTTTTTAAAAACATTTCAAAATTCACTCATTTTTTAAGAATTAACCTGTACATTGAAACCAAGTTAAAGATTTCTTACCATAAGATAATTTTAGAAATATTCCAACCACGTATCGCTATATATATCTTCCAGTATGTAAAGGTAAAAACGGGTTATGCCTTGGATCGGAAAATTGTACAGAAAAAGTAAGTTTGTGTGTATTAGCACAAGTTACATGAGCAAAGGAAGAAGTATACAACGAGAGTTTAGAAGAGCAGTTTCCGTTGTAATACAGATAACATAATAAAAGTGCTGCACCAGTTATTGGACAAAGATATTGTAGAAAATCTGTGAGAGAGGGAGAGTTGATAAGACAAGGGCCCAGACTCTAACCTTTAAATGAAAATATCCGAGTGGAAATGCTAACATTATATGCGTACTCCATACAAGGGCGGATGACACTCCTGTCCAGAGCAAGCAATGGGAAGTGAGTTATTTTGAAGCACGTGCGCCAACCTGAGAGAGAGTGTGTGTATGTGTGTAGCTAGGTCGAGTAGATAGATGAAAGGGATTAATTACAGCGATATTAATAACTACCTTTTCTCTGAGCAAGCTATAAATTCCATAAACATAAGAGATCAGTCGTTCCAAGACATCCTCTTAGCATCAGCTATTATCTGTTAAGTGTGTTTGTTTTTGAAAATGAAAAACGTAATGTAGGG
>JABUQX010042129.1:0-27500 GCA_015478945.1 Trachelipus rathkii
CGGTGATTGCTTCGTTCAGCTCAAGATTCAGGTGTTTAACCGTTTCGCATTTATCGTGGACTTTGCTTTCGCGTTTTCGTGCGCCGCTTCATATATATATATATATATATATATATATATATATATATATATATATATATATATATATAACTCATGTGTATACTTTTATCGTTCCGTAAGAGTTTTGCCAGAATTTTTCCATGTTTACCATATGACTTTAAGACTTTTTGGAAATGGAGAATAAAACAAACCTGTAACCACACCTGTGTCCTTTGCTTCAATACTTATAATTGTTGGGAGTATTTTATTAAAGTTGAGAACTCGATGCCAGTTGAAATCGCGATAATATAAGGGGTGAAGAGTTGATGCAGGATGGAAACCTTAAAGCTCCATGGCCCTTTCAAGGAAAGGGCGAAAGAATACTTAGATGCGACATTGAATTCCATAGAAGGGGAAAGTATCAACCTATATATATATATATATATATATATATATATATATATATATATATATATATATATATATATATATATATATATATATATATATATATATTTTTATATATATATATATATATAATATATATATATATATATATATATATATATATATATATATAACTCTATTTATATTTGTATGATGAAAATGATGATGTGTGTGTGTTTGTGTGTGTGTCCTGATGTGGTGTATAGGAATGGGTTATTTTTATTTTTGGGGGGCTATATTGGTAGGAATAATATATTTATTAATTTTCATTGGTAAATAAAACATTGCTTTTAACATAGCTCTGTGGACGTAATTATCAATTATATCACACTGCCCAACATTGAAATTGTTTCGGGCTTCAAAATTAGCGTATTCATATGTATTTCCACCTGCTGAATTCAAAAATCACCATAAAAATGATCGATTAGCTCTTGCTTTGGATATAGTGACATGTAATTTTTTAGAGTCTACATTTGTAGTATGGGGGAAATTTTGTTTTTGGGAGTTGTCACACCTCTCAACTAACATAACAGAACACGTTCCCCAAATGTTTGTAGGTTATAAACTTAATAACTTAATGTGACAGTGAGTTTCATATTGTTTGTTTTTTTCAGATTTTCTGGTTTTGGAGTGCTTTTAAAGTGTAAAATTTGTTGTATCAAAATGCCACGAAAATGTGTAAATTTAGTGAATAATTTTTGTTACATATGTGGTGAAATAACATTTTCGTCACAGAAATACAATCTGACGTCTCTTGTGAAGACTGCCTATCAGCATTATTTTGGTATAAGGACCAAGATAAGTCATGGGCTCCACATATATGTTGCAACTCTTGTTCAGTTATACTACGAGAATGGCTGAAAAATAAAAAACGATGTATGGCTTTTGCTGTGCCTATGGTTTGGCGGGAGCCTACAAACCATACAGATGACTGCTACTTCTGCTTGACTCCACCTATAAAGGCAGGATTGTCAAGGAAGAAAAGAGGAACAGTTGAATACCCGAATCTTCCATCTGCTATTCGACCTATTCCACATTCAGATAGTCTACCAGTTCCTACTCCACCTCAACATTATGAGCTTGAAGTAGAAAATGAAGACAGTGTGGAAGAAGAAGAACCCAACAAGCCTTCCACATCCCATGACCCAGATTTTGAGGTAAACGATGATACACCGCACCGACTGAGTCAAACGGAATTGAGTGATCTCATTCGAGACCTTGACTTGTCAAAGGAGAAGGCAGAACTTCTAGGGTCAAGACTACAGCAATGGAATCTTCTCCAACGTGATGTCAGGGTCTCACAGTACAGAGAACGTCAGAGGGATCTGCTTCCCTTTTTTGAGAGGAAAAACAATCTGGTTGTTTGCTGCGACGTTAATGGCTTGATGAAATGTTTGAATTTGAACCATGATCCAACTGAATGGAGGCTATTCATAGACTCCTCCAAGCTTAGTTTGAAAGCTGTATTACTACACAACGGCAACCGTCTTCCTTCTATTCCTGTTGGTCATGCAGTTCACATGAAGGAGACTTATGCAAACATGACAGCCCTCCTCGACTCAATCAAATATGGTGAACACAGGTGGAAAATCTGTGGCGATCTCAAAGTCATCGCTGTACTCTTAGGATTGCAACAGGGGTACACTAAGTACTGCTGCTTTTTATGTATGTGGGACAGTAGGGATAGGAAAGCACATTACATTCAAGCAGACTGGCCTGCAAGAAATCTTGACTCTAGCGAGAAAAATGTCGTTGCCGAGTCTCTCGTGGACCCAAAAGATGTTCTTCTTCCACCCCTTCATATAAAGCTGGGTCTCATGAAAAATTTTGTCAAAGGTATGAACCAGGAAGGAGAGGCCTTTAAGTACTTACGAGACAAATTTCCTAGATTGAGTGATGCAAAGGTTAAGGAAGGTATTTTTGTTGGGCCACAAATTCGACAACTTGTAAAGGATCCTGCGTTTGACCGAGTTTTGGAGGGGAAAGAAAAGGAAGCTTGGGAAGCCTTAAAGGGAGTTATACATGGATTGGTGACAGTACTTCTGGAAAAATACCATCAACTCGGATGCAACATGTCCCTTAAAATCCATTTTCTCCACTCCCACCTAGACTTTTTCCCTCCTAGTTGTGGAGCTGTCAGTGATGAACACGGAGAAAGATTCCATCAGGATATTTCTGTAATGGAACAAAGATATCAGGGCCGTTGGAATGAAGCTATGCTTGCGGATTACTGCTGGTCTGTGTGTAGGGATGCTCCGGAACTCACTTACAAGAGGCAAGCCAAAAGAAAACGATCTCATGAAGCCACCACATGATACTCTTCACACCGAACCACCTGCCAGGTATTCATCCATCAATTTAGAACTCTTAGAATGTAACTGTCATTAACAATATTTAAAATGCACTTTCAATGTTGTTGGCATATGTAATTAAAATGTATCGTTTTCTCTTAATCCGTTAAAATAACATATTTCCACCTATTGTATATCACAGAAACTAGAGCTAATAAAGATTTTTCTTTATCATATTCGTTTTTCTTACCCAAAAAAAATAAGATGATTGTGATTTAATGAATTTACGGAAACATTCAATAAGAAATTTTTGTTTTCAAGTCAATGACGACCAAGGTTGTGGAGTCGGTTCAAAATAATCGCACTCTTAAAAGTTTGAAAGTGACACTCTTTTTAAAAGACTGATACTCTTAGACTCCACCCTCTCGAAAAGAATATATATATATATATATATATATATATATATATATATATATATATATAATATATATATATATATATATATATATATATATATATATATATATATATATATATATATATATATATATATATATATATATATTTATATCGCACACAATAAATCAGTCTGAGCCACCGTACACGCGGGAGGTCTATATGGTTCTCCAGTCTCCAATAAGGGTCCAGAAATAAGGCAACAGGTTTTTAGCAGTATATTTAAAGTACATATAAAATAGCAATAGTAAAAGTCAATCTTTATACCCAAACAAAATCCTATCTGGCTAGCCAATATAACCCCAAAAATGTTAATAAATTAAATAATCAAATAATAAATCATAAACCCCAAAATTTCAATAAATTAAATAAATTAAATATTCAATAATGATTCCTTCAAAATATCAGTAGCATAAATAAGTCATCCACGACTTTCAATAAAGTCACCAAATAACCAGGGCAGACTGTCTGAACAGTACAACCGGGACTCAATATCCATATACTAAACAACACTGTGGATATATAATAATTCAAAGTATTACCGGGTTACACTAAACCTTCACAATTGGGTCAATCTGTTATTACAGTTTAGATATAAAAGGGATCTTAATGTCTAGGGAAATAAACAAACAAATGAACTTCCCTTTGGTTCCCGTGAAGGTGGGGAGTACACTCAAGTACCCTCCCAATCCAGTGAAGGTGGGAAGTACACTCAAGTACCCTCCCGATCCAGTGAAGGTGGGGAGTACACTCAAGCACCCTCCCAATCCAGTGAAGGTGGGGAGTACACTCAAGTACCCTCCCAATCCAGTGAAGGTGGGGAGTACACTCAAGTACCCTCCCAATCCAGTGAAGGTGGGGAGTACACTCAAGTACCCTCCCAATCCAGTGAAGGTGGGGAGTACACTCAAGTACCCTCCCAATCCAGTGAAGGTAGGGATCAAGTTCCAGGTAAAAGCGAACCAAAATATTCCAGGTTGGGATCAGGTTCCAGACAAAAGCGAACCAAAATATTCCAGGTTGGGATCAGGTTCCAGACAAAAGCGAACCAAAATATTCCAGGTTGGGATCAGGTTCCAGACAAAAGCGAACCAAAATATTCCAGGTTGGGATCAGGTTCCAGACAAAAGCGAACCAAAATATTCCAGGTTGGGATCAGGTTCCAGACAAAAGCGAACCAAAATATTCCAGGTTGGGATCAGGTTCCAGACAAAAGCGAACCAAAATATTCCAGGTTGGGATCAGGTTCCAGACAAAAGCGAACCAAAATATTCCAGGTTGGGATCAGGTTCCAGACAAAAGCGAACCAAAATATTCCAGGTTGGGATCAGGTTCCAGACAAAAGCGAACCAAAATATTCCAGGTTGGGATCAGGTTCCAGACAAAAGCGAACCAAAATATTCCAGGTTGGGATCAGGTTCCAGACAAAAGCGAACCAAAATATTCCAGGTTGGGATCAGGTTCCAGACAAAAGCGAACCAAAATATTCCAGGTTGGGATCAGGTTCCAGACAAAAGCGAACCAAAATATTCCAGGTTGGGATCAGGTTCCAGACAAAAGAGAACCAAAATATTCCAGGTTGGGATCAGGTTCCAGACAAAAGCGAACCAAAATATTCCAGGTTGGGATCAGGTTCCAGACAAAAGCGAACCAAAATATTCCAGGTTGGGATCAGGTTCCAGACAAAAGCGGGGTAGTCCCAGTATCCGCTCGGTATCCACTCCCAGTATCGGTTAATTGGTCCCGGTATTTGGTCCTTGAAATAGAGAACCCATTGTCAAGTATATTTATACATAGTACACAAATAATAATAATAATAATAATAATAATAATAATAATAATAATAATAATAATAATAATAATAATAATAATAATACCATTACCGTTAAAAATCATAACAGCAGTACTAATAATAATAATAATAATAATAATAATAATAATAATAATAATAATAATAATAATAATAATAATAATAATAATATTAATAATAATAATAATAATAATAATAATAATAATAATAATAAAACCCTAACCTAATATATATTACACACTTTTACTGCGACATTTACACACTCTATCATACTAGCAAAAATACAAGTAAAACAAAATAATAATAATAATAATAATAATAATAATAATAATAATAATAATAATAATAATAATAATAATAATAATAATAATAATAATAATAATAATAATAAGGGGAGGAGGAGAACATAAGCATGATAATTACCAAATGATATACAAAGGGAGAGATGAGGAGAGAAAGTATGGGGTGGCATTGTTCCTGACCCCGGATTTGGCAGACAGAGTAGAGGACATAGTCTTTAAAAATGAAAGAATAATTGCTATAGCACTGAGGCTGAAAAGGAGACGTGTGGGCATAATACAGGTTTATGCACCACACCAAGGAAGACCACAGGAAGAAAAGAATGTTTTTTATGAACAGTTGCAAAATGTGTATGACGGAATGAATACTGAAGTGAAAATTGTCATGGGAGACTTGAATGCGCACATAGGAAGGGAGAGAATAGGTACCGAGATAGCAATGGGGGCGTTTGGAATAGGAGAAAGAAACGCGGAGGGGGAGAGGTTGTTGGATTTTGCGGTAAGCAATAGGTTGGCAGTGATGAATACATACTTTGCGCATAGGGACTCGCATAAATGGACCTGGTACAGGTGGAATAGTATTGTTGAGGATTACACAGATAAGTCGATGATTGACCTTATACTAATTAACAACAGGAAGGTGGTAAGAGACGTGAAAAGTATACCATCAGTGTCACTTGATTCGGACCATCGTTTGGTGGTGGGGATATTAAATCTCAAAACCCCGTTACCAACGAAGATGGTAACGAGAGAGAGGATAGCAGTGGAGAGATTAAAGGAGGATGAAGTGAAAAGGGTTTTTGTAGAAAGAGTCCGTGATATTATACCAGAGGAAGAAGAGAATGTTGTAGATGTAGAAGGAGAGTGGGAGTATTTTAAAGAAAAAGCGATGGAGCAAGCGTGGGAGAGGATCGGTGAACAACTGAGACAGGATATGGGTGGAACTAAGAAATTAATATATAACATGGCAAAAAACCTACGAGGACAGGAGTCGACTGTTGCACACTCAGTAAAGGATAAGGCGGGTAGGCTGAGAGTGGACCCTGATGAGATCAGTGATAGGTGGGGAGAGTACTTTTCAGAGTTATATAATCAGGAGGAAGGAGAAGAGAACCTTCCGGAACGCAGAGAGGAACAGCTCCGAATAAACGTGGATGAGGGTGCGATAACAATGGAAGAGTTGGAGATGGCAATGGGGAATATGAAAAATGGGAAGAGTCCAGGATGTGATGGGCTGCCGGTGGAGATAATGCGATGTGAGGAGGTCATGCGATGGATGTTGAAGATGTTTAATGATTTCTGGAGAGTGGAGAGAGTACCTGCGGAGTGGGGCAGGGCGATAGTATGTCCGGTGTTCAAAAAGGGAGATAGGGGCGACTGTTCCAATTATAGGGGCATATCGTTGCTGCCGCATGCCATGAAGTTATATGAAAGGATATTGGAGAAAAGGCTCAGGACGGGAGTCGAAGACAAGCTGAATGAAGCACAGTATGGATTCAGGCCCGGACGAGGTACCGCGGATCTGATATTTTCTCTGAAGATGATGATAGAGAAGAGCTGGGAGTGGGATAAGGAAATGTATATGGCATTTGTTCATTGGGAGAAGGAGTTTGACCAGGGTTGGCATGAGTGGGCCCGACCCGAAAAAACCCACCCGGGTTTTTTCAAAAAAGCCCACTTGAAAAAACCCGCTATTTTGCCCACTTGGGTTTTTTCAAATTTTTTTCAGAATAATTGCATGTAAAAATAGTAAAACAAAAATGAAAATATTAGAAATTATACTCTTTTACTTAGTGAAATGTTTATAAGCTCATTTTAATTCATTTGTTGAAAGAATATATATATATATATATATATATATATATATATATATATATATATATATATATATATATATATATATATATATATATATATATATATATATATATATATATATATATATATATATATATATTTCAACTATATATTTTTAAGTATATAATAATATATATAAAAATATATATATATATATATATATATATATATATATATATATATATATATATATATATATATATATATATATATATATATATATATATATATATATATATATATATATATATATATTTCAAATATTTTTAAAAAAAACTATTTTCACTTGGGTTTTTTCAAATTTTTTTCAGAATAATTGCATGTAAAAATAGTAAAACAAAAATGAAAATATTAGAAATTATACTCTTTTACTTAGTGAAATGTTTATAAGCTCATTTTAATTCATTTGTTGAAAGAATATATATATATATATATATATATATATATATATATATATATATATATATATATATATATATATATATATATATATATATATATATATATTTTTTATATATATATATCTATGTATAACCTTATATATATATATATATATATATATATATATATATATATATATATATATACTGGTATATATATACCGGTATATATATATATATATATATATATATATATATATATATATATATATATATATATATATATATATATATATATATATATATATATATATATATATATATATATATATATATATATTTCAAATATTTTAATAAAAAAACACTATTTTGCCCACTTGGGTTTTTTCAAATTTTTTTCAGAATAATTGCATGTAAAAATAGTAAAACAAAAATGAAAATATTAGAAATTATACTCTTTTACTTAGTGAAATGTTTATAAGCTCATTTTAATTCATTTGTTGAAAGATATATATATATATATATATATATATATATATATATATATATATATATATACCATATATATATATATATATATATATATATATATATATATATATATATATATATATATATATATATATATATATATATATATATATATATATATATACTATATATATATATATATATATATATATATATATATATATATATATATATATATATATATATATATATATATATATATATATATATATATATATATATATATATATATATATATATATATATATGCTGTGTCCAAAAGTGGACCTGCTAGATTTCTTCGAGATGGTGAGGAGTAACCAGGTCTTAAGGTTTGTATCATTTCAACAAAGTACTTCAATTCAACACTTAAAAATGAGACGTTGTTAGCATAAAAAAAACTGATATTTTTTTATCAAGAATTTCTTTTTGTGCAGTTGTCATTTTAATGGTATATTTAGACAATTTATTTTGAGTTTTTGATGTGTCAGATACAGATAACCATGTTTTCATTGTTGAATGTCTTGCAGCCATCGAAAATTAGATGAATCCCTTTCTTCTACATCTGTAAGATCCATACTTTCAACGGTTGTATTAGCACTTGATTCACTAGATTTGCCAGAATATGACAAGCTCTTACAAGATTTTTTCCGATGCACTTTTATTCTTTCAATTTTATAGCTAATTGTATCACTGTAATATTTATATACATTTTACTTTGCTGGTGCCTTATACATTCAGAACTTCAGTCCATTCATTTCCTAGTTTTCTTCCTGATCCCAGAGTCTTTGGCATTACTGTTATAATCAAACTTATAATAACTTAACAAAATTGAAAACAAACAATTAAATTAATATGAAATTGCAGTTATTGCTGAAAAGGAAAGGAAAAATGAAAAAACCCAATTTTCCCCTGCTTCTTAAGTGGATTAAGGAAATGTATATGGCTTTTGTGGATTTAGAGAAGGCATTTGACAGTGTACCTAGGGTAAAACTTTGGGAGACACTCGAGGATCGTTACTACCAGATAGAACCCAAGTTGATTAGAGTGATAAGGGGACTTTACACAGTAAGTGAAAGTGCCGTCAGGACAGCGTATGGGATAGGACAGTGGTTTGGAGTGAAGACAGGTGTTAGACAGGGAGGAGTGTTGTCACCATTGTTATTCATCCTGTATATGGACAAGTGTATGCGAGAGATTGGTGTAGAGGAGGAGGAGATTGTTGTAATGGCATATGCGGACGATATTGCTCTGGTTGCAAGAGACAGGGAGACGTTACAGAGAGTACTGATCAGATGGGAGGAGGTGCTGCGACGGAGGGGATTGAAGATGAATATGAGCAAGACTGAAGTGATGAAGATAGCTAGGGAAGGAGAGAACTTAAACATAGAGATCGGTGGGGAAAGAATAAAAGATGCGCGGAACTTTAAGTATTTGGGAGTTACGGTAAACAGCAGTGGAATGATGGAGGGTGAAATAGAGGAAAGAATAATGAACTACTCTAGAGGAGTTGGTCAGTTGTATCCCTTGCTGAGAAACAGACATGTGACGAGACAGGTTAAAACACTTATTTATACCACGATTCTGAGACCAGTACTTTTGTTTGGGTCGGAGTCGTGGACACTTACAACTAGAACAAGGAGTAAGATCGTGGCGGCGGAGATGAGGGTGTTGAGGTTGATAGTGGGGGTGACCAGAAGAGAGAGAAGAAGGAATACTGAGATAAGAGAGGAGTTGGGGGTCGAGGCGGTGGAGGATTTGATCGAGAGACAACAACTGAGATGGTATGGACACATCAGAAGGATGGATGAAGATAGATACCCGGCCAGATTTTATGCATGGCAGCCTGCAGGTAGAAGACCGGCGGGACGACCAAGGAAAAGATGGAAGGATGGAGTGGCGGCGGCTGTGGCGAAGAGGGGATGGACGCTGGATCAGGTGGAGGAACATCGACTGTACGAAGAGAGGGTCCTGTGGAGAAGCATTGCAAACGACAGGGGATGACCCTACACGGAGGCGCTTGGTGAGAAGGAAAAAATAATAATAATAATAATAATAATAATAATAATAAACTTTCCACACCTTGTCCATACACTATTCTTTCTCGCACCATTTAACCCTAGCACTCGTAATTTTACCTCCGCTCCAGATCTCAACTCCACCTTAATCTTTCTATTTCTCCTCAAACTTGGCAATCCGGGTTACTAACGGTAAATGTTCACAAAATAACCTAGTAACACTCCAATAACAGTCTCCTATAAAAACAACCTGGTACAAACCCGATGGTAACTTGATCACGAAAAATAGCATCGTAACGCTTCAATAATAATTTCTTAACTCGAACCTCGTGAAAATCTCTCAAAATCTACCTTGAAATATGCTATCACTTGCCTATTCACATTTTCCATCTTAACTCCTCGATCCTAATTTTAACATCACTTTCCACTATATATACATATCCTGAATTTAATAACTTTAGCAAAAATGACTGCAAGCTTCCTATTTTAGTTTTAATCTGTGAAATAATAGTTTACTTACCCAGCTTAGGGGAATTGACGATCTCAAATTTGGTTTCCACGAAACCTAACTTCAATAAGGGACTTTTTATTTCTTTATAGACACTTATGACGGTTTCACTTTTAGGATTATCACACCAGTCTCCATGAGCTTTAACTTTCCTTGACAAATGAGAAATGAGCATTTCCTTGGGTCCGCGCGCGCCGTTCTTAGTTACTTGGTTTATTCAATATCAGTCCACCATAATATATATATATATATATATATATATATATATATATATATATATATATATATATATATATATATATATATATATATATATATATATATATATATATATACTCATATATATACTATATATATATATATATATATATATATATGAGGAGGTATGTTGTATAGTAGTATATGGTCTGGAATAAGAGGTATAGATCCACTAAAGTACAATGTATTCAGATGGACAATATCTCAGGGGCGTGTTAGGTGTGAGGAGAATTAATAAAAATGAGGAATGAGCGTATTAGAGAGTTGTGTGGTGTGATGAAAGGTGTAAATGCGTGAGAATAAATGAAAGCACGTTGAGATGGTTTGGTCATGTGGGAAAGGATGGATGATAGTCGGTTGGATAAGCGGATGTATAGAGTGCGAGTGTGTTGGGAATCGACCGGCCTGGGAGACCGAAAAAAGTGGATTAGTCAGTAAAGAGGAGGAATTCCTGGAGGAGATCAATGTTGAGTTTGGCAGAGGCGAAGAAAGTTATAATATGAGTGAATAGCGGGTTTGTGAGGGTATGGTTGTGGTCCACTGGGCCAAGGGATGAACCCATTGACATTGAGGAGATGCCATAGTGAGGGTCCGTCGCGGTCCCGTGAAACTCTAAGGTGAATTTTCTGACTACGACGAGTTCTCACTAATTAGTATAAAGGGGCAGTAGAGCTGGGCTTTCTTTTCGACTTGTCATATTCTTCTACTACTTTTCTGTTTCCGGTGCATGTTGGCACTTTACCCCCAGTCTTAAGGAAAGGAAGGTGAATGATTATATATATATACCTTATATATATATATATATATATATATATATATAATAACAATAATATATATATATATATATATATATATATATATATATATATATATATATATATATATATATATATATATATATATATATATATATATATATATATATATATAACCAGTTAATTCTTCTCTAAACTATACTGCAGGCGAATGAAGAATTCTTGGTGTTGAAGCTCCTAGACCAGTTTGTCTTAAATAAATAGTTAAATATTGTTTGTTTAAAAGATAGTTTAGGAATTTGATATTAAAATATTAATTGTTAAACAGAGTATTCAGCGTAACAACAAGGTTTCTAATGCACGTTTATTCTATTTTCAATATATTTTGTTTTAAATATGAAAGTTTATCTTAAAATAATTGAAAATCACAATTTTCTTCTACACAACTTTAAAATTTTAAGGGAAACTTTAATATTATAAATTTGAAATTTTTATTGCTTTCGAATATATATATATATATATATATATATATATATATATATATATATATATATATATATATATATATATATATATATATATATATATATATATATATATATATATATATATATATATATATATATATATATAAGGAACAATCCTTTAAAAGGATGTTAACCGATATATATCGAACGAGCGATGTAATCGATTTTTTTCGATTATTTCAAGGCAATATAGAGCGACAAGGTTGCCAATAAGTTTTTTTTATTTTTTTAAACTAAAGGAATACCCAAGATTAAATCGCCAAGATGTCAAAGAGTCAGGGTCTCTCGGCCTCAGCGGGGGACGACGGGGGGGACTTCGTCCCCCCCTCTGTCCCACCGTCGGCTCGAGCCCCTTAATAAAATAAATAAAAAAAAATGAAAACAAAATTAACATATAAAAATTAACATGATATAAAAAGCAACATGTGGCAACTTTTTCTCTTCTTCTATTTGAGTTTAAGTTAACACGTCACAGTGTATGGTTAGACGATTAGGGTTCAGCGATATTTCGATATGTAACATTTTTATGTAACATCCTTTTAAAGGGAAAGTGCCTATATATATATATATATATATATATATATATATATATATATATATATATATATATATATATATAAACAACTGTATATATATATATATATATATATATATATATATATATATATATATATATATCAGAGCTGGGCGCGCCTATAATTTTTTTGAGTGCGCCTGCGCCTATGCGCCTATGCCGCCGGACCTAGTGCGCTTAGCGCCTATGCGCCTATATTTTTGGTCACATCAATGCGCCTAGCGCCTATGCGCCTATGCGCCTTTGCGCCTACGACTTTTCGCCGGCTGGTGGATGTTCGCTAAATTTATTTGCAAAGTAAACTTTAGTGCGATAATAAAAGCATGCTTTTATAAGGAAGAAAAACACATTTATTAATTTTTGTAATTAAAACACCGTAAACTAATATCTACACGTCCTTCCTCCTCCATGTCCTTGTGATCCATGTTTTCCCCCAGGAGGTTCAGCTCGAGCGCTGCAGAAGTTGAAAATCTTCAGAGCCATAGTTGCCAATTTATTTGTAGTTAAGAACTACTGAACCAGTTATATATATATATATATATATATATATATATATATTTTTATATATATATATATATATATATATATATATATATATATATATATATATATATATATATATATATATATATTTTACACTGGTTTTTAGAATGATACAAGTTTGCCAAGCTTCTAAGTTCTAACTTTTAAGGGTAAAAAAAATGCTTTGTTCCTGTTCATAGGCGCGGCTATAGGCGCACAGAATTGGCTGTGCGCCTTTGCTTAGTCCGCCTTTTTAAAAATTGTTGCGCCTATGCGCCTTTGCGCCTACGAATTGATAGTGCGCCATAGGCGCATAGGCGCATAGGCGCAACTTGGTGGCGCAACGCCCAGCTCTGATATATATATATATATATATATATATATATATATATATATATATATATATATATATATATATATATATATATATATATATATATATATATTCTGTATATATATATATATATATATATATATATAAAAAATATTTCGTGAGAGGGAAGGAAACAAAGAATAAATAATATATATATATATATATATATATATATATATATATATATATATATATATATATATATATATATATATATATATATATATATATATATATATATATATATATATATATATTTATTGACACTCCTCTATGCTGCTACTCTATATTTATATCTATATATGGACCTTAAGTAAACCACGTAGCGGAAAATAATTTAGTATTGGAATGGTTGGTAATGATTTTTTATTTTAGGTAAAGAAAAATTAAAAATTTGATTTGCTATAAAAAGAACTTATTTTTTTATTTTTTTAATTTTTTTTTTTTGAGCTTTAAATTGATTTATTTTTAAATTCATTTTATATATATATATATATATATATATATATATATATATATATATATATATATATATATATATATATATATATATATATATATATATATATATATATATATATATATATATATATATATATATATATGGTCAGATTTTTTTAATGCTCACAGTATGTAACTAGAGACCGGCAGGTCCTACAGTAAAACAAATTATATATTTGGAATCAGCGGAAAATTCTAAGGATGGGATTTAACTTTTTTTTTTTTTTTTTTTTTTTTTGCTTATTCATCGAAAATATTTTTAAAAATTATTTCCCCCATTTAGGGGGCTCGAGCCGACGGGGGACAGAGGGGGACGAAGTCCCCGTCGTCCACCGAGAGGCCGAGAGACCCCGACTCCTGCCATCTTTGCGGTTTACCCTATGGTATTCCTTTAGTTAAAGTAATACCAAAGTGTTTTTGGAAGTAAAATTATTCTTTTTTTTTAACTAAAGGAATACCATAGGGTAAACCGCAAAGATGGCAGGAGTCGGGGTCTCTCGGCCTCCCGGTGGACGACGGGGGGGACTAATCCCCCCCTCCGGGGATGGTCTCCGGAATAAAAAAAAAATGTATCACTCATTAACCCTAAATATTCAAATAATTCTCTAGCTACATACTGTGAGCATTAAGAAAATCTGACCATCTATATATATATATATATATATATATATATATATATATATATATATATATATATATATATATATATACTACTCGTCAAAATTAACGCACCACAAGGGTACGTGGCGAATTTCATAAGCCTACCGTGAAGCACAAAAAAACAAAAAAAATTTCTTTTTACATTTCGTTAATATTATTGTAAATTCAGAATCTTAAAATGCATTTCCAAGGTTTACCAACTTTACATAGCATAAATTATTTTCCGCTACGTGGTTTACTTAAGGTTCTATATATATATATATATATATGGTAAGAGTGTCTAAAGCTGACATCATGTAACTCGAGAACGGCAGCCCCTACAGTAAAACAAATTACATATTCGGAATCAGCGGACATTTTTATTTTTTAGGTTTTTAATTTTTTTTTTTTTTTTTTTTTCGTTTATCGGAAAATTTTAGAAATTTCTTTTTTTTATATTCCAATTAGGGGGCTCGAGCCGACGGGGGACAGAGGGGGGGACGAAGTCCCCCCGTCGTCCACCGGGAGGCCGAGAGACCCCGACTGATATGCCCATCTTTGCGGTTTACCCAATGGTATTCCTTTAGTTAAAAAAAAAAAAAAAAAAATTATTACCTTTACAATATGCTATTACTTTAATTACAAGAAAAAAAATTTTACCTCTTAACATACGTTTCCAAATTTAAATTCTTCTAAATTAATTTTTAATCTCTTCTAAAAAGTCTATAAATCGATTTTCTTTTGGAATATTTTTTTTACAAATATTTTGAAATATAAAAAATCAAATAATAATGAAATAACAATCTAAATATATAAAAATACTATAGTAATGAAGATATGTTGCTTCACATTTATTCGTTTTTCAGTCGTAGGCTGAGCATTGCCTGGCTACTTAATTTAAATGATAAAAATATCGTCAATTGCTTAGAGAAAATTATGGCTCGTTGTTATATTTCCGAAGAATAAAAAAAAATAAAAAAATAAAATAAAAATAAGAAATTAAAAACCCCTCCTTAGAATTTTCCGCTGATTCCAAATCTGCAATTTGTTTTACTGTAGGTGCTACCGTTCAAAAGTTACATGATGTCAGCTTTAGACACTCACATATATATATATATATATATATATATATATATATATATATATATATATATATATATATATATATATATATATATATATATATATATATATATATATATATATATATATATATATATATATATATATATATATATATATAGGTAATAGTTTTGGTTTAAGGTAATGTGTCAGATATCGATATTTTAGAAAAGATAATCGATTTTATAATAATCCCACCATGCAACGTGCCAAGTGTTCCCTCAAAATAATTTAGTATTGGAATGGTTGGTAATGATTTTTTATTTTAGGTAAAGAAAAATTAAAAATTTGATTTGCTATAAAAAGAACTTACTTTTTTTTAGTTTTTGAGCTTCAAATTGATTTATTTCCAAATTCATTTTATTTAATTTTTTAGTTTATTTCGACGTAAATATTTATTATTTGTGTCCACAATAAGTATATATATATATATATATATATATATATATATATATATATATATATATGTATAATATATATATATATATATATATATATATATATATATATATATATATATATATATATATATATATATATATATATTATATATATATATATATATATATATATATATATATATATATTATTAAAATCGTATCTATGCGAGTAGAAATTTATAGATACAACCTTAATACCAACGTAGTTATTATATTCGAGTTAAGAATAATAAATTTACGACAGTAAACTTTGAATTGATAAATGTTATGTGTTTCAATGCACAAATAAATGGAATTATCAACCTATAAAAAAAGGAACGTAACAAACTTACTTGTTGATAAACTGAAACTTCTTATCCAATTAGTCCAAAAGGAATTTGAAATTGTTAGTTTCAACACCGGTGTAATTAGAGTTAATACCACCGGCCTCTTAGTATAGGTAGTAAATAATTCCTTTACGCATCGATTGACTATTAATTTACGAAGATACGAAGATAAAGTTGACTTGAAGATTAAGCGTTAGTTTAATGAAAATAAAAAGCGTTACAATGCACTTGATGAAGTTACATTTAATCACGGTTTATAAGGCCTTAGTGATCATACGATTTAACACTTTTTATAACTAACACTTAACAAAAGTAGGAAGGGAGTTCTATTTAAAAGCATCCACTTCTTTCGAACGACAGAAATTAATAAACTTTTTTACAGCACAAGTTCAATCAGCGACTTGACAGTACGAGGTCGAAAACGTAAAAGCTTTGATTTTGAATAAAAATTCCAGCACATCAACTCCAGCTATTTAAGTTCCTCAAAAGTGTTCCGGTTTCATGATTCCAATATTTACAATTTAAAACACATAACATCTTTTAAGGAATAAATATAGTTTGGCAAAGAGTTAATAATTGAAATGCAAACGAATTTGAGACCAAAAGCATATTGAAACGCAAACTTTCATTACGAAATATTTTAAGCTATTGATTCGCATTCCAATTTTAATACACTGGGCGGGGGCGATGGCACGGATTTCGACGAATTCGTGTCATTTAAAAAAAAAACAAAAAAACAAAACAAAAGAATTTGATTAATCAGAACTCTCGGATGATTCCGATTCCGATTCCGATTCATTACCGATATTCAAAAATTTCGAACGTGCTACTATAGCTGCTTTCCTTCTGGGACGCAATGAATTTGCAACCGCGGGAGTATCATTAATTGTGGTAGGGGCAGGAATTGTTACTTGCTGAGATGATGGTGGTAGTGGCACCATTGAATTTGAAGCAGAACTATTTCCTTGAGATTTGACTTGACTTCCACTGTGTGTTAATGATAGCTCTAAAGGGAATAAATGCTTTATGGGGTAAACATTCATTTGACCTCCAGGAGTTCGAACCTGGACTGAACGAACCTTATTATCATCTCCATAAATAAGCAGTTGAATAATGCCCATTTGCCAATATGGTCGCTCTTTGACCGGACTTTTAATAAGTACGATGTCTCCTACTTTCACCCTATTTTTCCATGAGACTTGATAGAGGTCTTTTCCCATTTCTCTCAAACTTAATAAATACTCATTATACCACCGAGTCCGGAAGTCTTCGAATATTTCAGTAGATCGTTTAAGGGATTGGATTAGTTCTTCTCTAGAAGGGGAATTGGTAGGAATGGGCTCATTTAATACGATACTTGAATTAGCTAACGGTTTTAAAAAACAGTTAGGAGTGAGAGGCACTATATCATTATCCGAAGAAGTATATGTTAATGGCCTCGAATTGATAGCATTAGCAATGTCTGCCAATGCCGTTGTGAAATCGAAATATTCCAAATTTTTACGTCCAACAGTCTTATAGAGACAATTTTTAACAGTCCGAATTGACCTTTCCCACATACTTCCCATCCAAGGGCTGTATAGGGGAATGCGGATATGTTTAATGTGATTTTTACGCAAAAATTCGGAACCCACCTCTGATACAACAAACTGCTCGAGAGCATCCGCACCTTTATTAAAAGACCGGGCATTGTCGCTATATAAAAATTCAGGGACTCCAAACCTAGCTACAAAGCGTTGGAACGATTGAACGAATGCCCTAGCAGACATATCTGGGATAAGATCCAAATAAACACAACGAATATTGAGGCAGGTGTAAAGAAGAATATACATTTTTTGAGGTTGCGTGGATCCTTTAATTTTAATGAAAAAATGTTTAGTAAAATCCACTCCAACATTTGAGAAAGGACGATAGAAATTGACTTGCGCTTTTGTGAAATTAGTAAACTTCGGATAAGAATAAGAAAAGCTGTTGAACTTTGTACAAGTCACACATTCCGATAAAACTCTTCTTATTGTATGACGAGCTGAAGTTATCCAGTAGCCCTTTAAACGAATGAAGGTCAAAGTTGCTTGAATGCCCAGATGTTTACAAGAAACATGTGCATCTCTGACAATCAGGGTGGTAAGATGATGGGACTTGCTGAGGACTACCGGATTGACTATCTCGAAACTATAGTAGTTAGTGCGAGACAACCGTCCTTTACTTCTTATAAGACCCAAATCGTCCAAAAAGAAGTTCAGGCGAGAAACTAAATCAGGTGGTTTTGAAGAAGTTGATCCCGATTGAATCTCTCTCAAAAAACGAAGTTCGACAGGAAAACTTTCTTGTTGCATAATCTTGAGCAAGAAAAGTCGAGCTTTCCTATCATTTTCAGTAGGATCGATGGAAGATGTGCCGAATTTGTAGAGTAAAGCACATACTCTTAACAAAGTTGAAAGGGAAGAATACTTGGTCATGTCAATAATAGGAGGAGGTGGGGCTTGAATGACTGTGAAGGTAGTTGAAAGCCCTTCCTGTACACTCCTTGTTTGCTGATAACTAGGCCAATACACTTGGTCATGTTTAAGCCAAGCTGGTCCATTCTTCCATAGTTCGAGCTTCTTCATGAATTCGCGACAGGACAAACCACGAGTTATAAGATCTGCAGGGTTTTCATCTGTTTTGACGTAGTTAAATGAGATCGGTATTAAATTATCGTTTCTCATAGATGAAACCATACTCTTAATGTCCTGTATACGATTCCGAACGAAAATTTGTTTTGTCCTGCTACCTCCTCCAGCTACCCATGCAAGAACGATTTGGGAGTCAGAGAAGACGTTGACCTTACTAAATTCAACCTCTTGTAGGCTAGTCACGATCTGCGGAAGGCATTTAAGCGCCAGAAAGATGGATAAAAGCTCTAAACAAGGAAGGGTTTTTCCCTTGAGAGGAGCTACTTTAGATTTGGCCCACATTAACGAAGGACCTTGTTCTGGGGAGGTGATGTAAGCCGCAAATCCATAGCTCTTTGAACTAGCATCGCAAAAGATGTTAAGGGTTGCATTAGTCGATGAGGTATCAAAACAAAAACGATTGAACGATAAACTCTTAAGAGAGTCAAGATCGGCCCTTAATTTTTCCCAATCCTCCTTTATTTCAAGATCGATAGGGTCATCCCAACTCATTTGTTTTTCCCATATACGTCTCATCAAAAGTCGACCTCTCAATGTGACAGGAAGAAACAAAGAAAGAGGATCAAAGATTTTATTAACTTGAGAGAGCAGATCTCTTTTTGAACTGACTGATGATAACTCAAAGTCTGCGAGTCTCAGGGTGTCATTACCAGGATGGTAAAGGTAACCTAGAACTTTTTCCTCTTCGCAGTTATGGGAAGAAAACATGTTATCCTGTTTTATTTGAGCCTTAAGATCTGAATGGTTAGTGTTCCAAGAACACAAGTTGAATCCTCCTTCCTTCATTCTTTGAACTGATGTGGTGTAAATGTTTCTCAGTACTTCTGGGGACGAGTGTGTGTAAATAAAATTATCTACATAAAGATTATTTATCAGAAGACGAGAGACTAAATCATAAGGATAGCTATTCTGAATGTGGTGTCTAATAACAGCTCCCAAAATGTAGGGAGAAACAGCAAGTCCGAATATGATGGTTGCGTACCGATAAGTAACAAGCCTGCCATCTTCTTCCCAGAAGAAACAAAACTTGTTACGGTCACTTTCTTGCTTGAGATAGATTTGTAAGAAAGCTTTAGAAATGTCCGCAACAACCACATATTTATTGGTTCGAAAAGCTAAAAGAAGACGAAGAAGGGGAACCAACAAATCTATACCTGGATAACAGGCTTGATTAAGGGAAGGAGCTCCTTTTGTACGAAGACTGCAATTGAATACAGGTCTAATCTTAGTTGATACCTGATCAGCCATTCTTATGACAGGCCTGTGGGGAACCCATACATATTTATGGAAGTCCTTCGGAGATACTTTGATGATTTCAATTATGCCGTTTTTCAGCTGTTCTTTAAAGACATCACTGTATGCTTTGTCGAGTCCCTGATTGTTGAGACGATTCTTGACTCGTTTTAGTGTACTTAAAGCAACATTATAGTTGGATGGAACTTGATGCAGCAAATCCTGAATCCAAGGGATTTCGATGTGGTACTTTCCATCGATAAATTGAATGGAGTTGTGGAATTTAGTTATAAATTCTTTGTCGGTAGTACCATAATCTTTTTCTTCCTGAATTCCCATGGACTCCAGACTGTACAGATGCTCCAGACCAAGTTCAGTATCCTTTTGATTCGAGGAAAGATCGATGACATCAGGGTAGGAAGGATGGGGATCTAGGATTGAGTTTACGAGGGTTTGAGGAGCGTTGACAAATTGGTAGGGCAATGAAGAGACAGACATTGTTAGTCATGAATCTTCCTCATCATGTTCTCGTGATGAGTTAACAGACTGCTTTCTGTACAGAAAGTCTTTTTGATGTGGAAGTAGAAAAGAATCCACAGGACCGAAAGGAACTAAACCGAAACAAGTTGAAATAGCACTTCCTTCCAAACATTCTACCATTTGGAAGTGCCTCATATGACAAAGAGCGTCAGTGCCAAGCAAAAGGTCGATGTTATTCACAGAGTCCCCATAAGGACCTACAAATGAGTTATCAGCTACTTTGTATTTTGACGAAATTCTACAAATAGCAGATGCCAGTCCATTAACAGTAAAACCCACATCTAAAGAAGGGTCTACAAGAACAGGAATTGATATAAATGAATCACAACAACAGTTGAGATCCAAATTAGTTAAATAAGAGGAACGAACCTGCTCTCCGATGAAGGTTTTGATGGGATTGTCAATCTTGGGTAATTGCTCACAATTGATGTCGAATTTATTGAGCAATCTTGGACTAGCATAGGTTCTCTGTGAACCTAAGTCGATCAATGAACGAACAGGCACAGACTTATTCTTGTGTCTTACTGTGATGGTGATGGTAGGTAAGATTTGGGAGGCAGATGACTGTCCGGTATTGATACACAAGTGGTTGTGGTTGCTAATACCAGAATTACTTTCTTCATCGGCATCTTTTCGATTGTTGTTCCGATGTTGAGTACGAATTTCAGATGGACAAAGAGCAGTAAGATGCTTTCTACTCTTGCAATTTAAGCAAGGGTACTTAAGGTTGAGTGTTTTTGCTGGACACATATCCACCATATGTTTCAAGCTGGAACAGTTGCTGCACAGCTTAAGCACGACACATCTGTCCCTTTTGGCTTTGGGAGATTCATAAACTGTGCATTCTGAAAGGAAATGCTTCCCACTGCACAACTTACATTTAATTTCAGACGATGCTTGAATATTTGACGAAGATGGAGATGATGTCTTTTTATTTACACTATCACCTTTAGATGTATTGAAAGTATGACTCTGTTCAGATGGTACAGAAGGAAACTTTTTCCCATTTCTGTTTCTCCTTTTTGAATCAAAAGAAGAACGAGAAGAACCAGAAGAGGGAGATTGAGTGTAAGATTTTGGAGTTCGAAATCTTTCCATATTATGAATGATTTGATTGTGTTCTTTGAATATGAGGTTGATGGAAGGATATTGTTCCTTCGTAGACAGCTTCAACTCTCTCAAAAATGAAATAGGAAGCTTATCAACCACGATATGACTTATTAACTTGCAACCGGATGAATCCTCTTGAAAAAAGTCAACTCCAAGTTCCTTAAGTTCCTTCAAGTTAGCTCGAACCTTTAAAATGAAAGACCGGACAGGTTCCAACTGCCTTCCGTCAAGAGGCGGAGCTGAATCTAACTCATGTAAAATAGAGTCGATAATGAATGCTCTATCTAGATAATGTTCCTTTAAGATGGTTAAGGCAACATCATAATTGTCATCCGTGCCTGACAAGAACTCAATGTCCTTCAGAGCATATCCCTTCAAATGTGATTTTAAATATTGAAGTTTGATGGCCTTTGAGATGTCTCTTCTCTCTCCATATACGTTATTGAAAGATTGGAGAAAAGAGCGGAAAGAATGCTTGTCTTTATCTCCCGAGAAATCTCCACACTTTAAGGCAGGAATCTTTAAGCTAGAAGGATAATGACAGCAATTCTCCTTCGAGTTTGACTTCTCTGAAGAGGCACTAGACGACTTTCTTGAATCTGAATTATAACCATACTTGTCTTTTAACAAGTGAAGCGCTTTAGCCATCTTAATATGGTAGGTATCAGTGGCTGTAAGTTCTTCGTCAAGTATGGCTTGGTCAACTTTCGTATATTCAGCCCCCAATATTAAGTTTTCAATGATGGTGTCTTGAGCTTTAATTTCACTCATGACTGTTGTCACCTTTTCAAATACAGTTTTTACAACAACTGGATCGTAAAAGGTGGGAGAGTCCTCATCACCTTCCTCTTCTATAGGAAAGTGTTTACAACAGAGAGTAAGTTTTCTTCTTAAGTGTCCCCTTTTTAACCTAAGAGGACCCAAGTCTTTAAGAAGACTTGACTTGAGGCTAGATATTTCCTCTCCTGAAAGATCTGTAGGCATTAGGTCTTGAAAATCAGCAGCCTCTTTCAGATCTAAGTCTTGAATGATGTCCATATTGATAGTAGAAAGAACAAATCGAGAAAGAATGGAACGAATGAGAAATAATACACTAGTGCGCAGTAACTATGTCAAAAATAACCACTGAGCATATACTATATCGAAAAACAATCACTGCGCATAGACTATGTCGAAAAACAACCACTGCGCATATACTATGTCTATGTCGAAAATCTATGTCGAAAAACAACTACTGCGCATAGACTATGTCGAAAAATAAACCCTGGGCATAGACTATGTCGAAAAATAAACACCGCGCATAGACTATGTCGAAAAACAATCACCGCGCATAGGCTATGTCAAAAAACAAACACTGCGCATAGACTATGTCGAAAAATAAACACTGCACATAGACTATGTCGGAAAACCAAAACTGCGCATAGACTATGTCGAAAAACAATAACTGCGCATAGACTATGTCGAAAAACAATCACCGCGCATAGACTATGTCGAAAAATAAACACTGCACATAGACTATGTCGGAAAACCAAAACTGCGCATAGACTATGTCGAAAAACAATAACTGCGCATAGACTATGTCGAAAAACAATCACCGCGCATAGACTATGTCGAAAAATAAACACTGCACATAGACTATGTCGGAAAACCAAAACTGCGCATAGACTATGTCGAAAAACAATAACTGCGCATAGACTATGTCGAAAAACAATCACCGGCATAGACTATGTCGAAAAATAAACACTCGCACTATAAGCACTATGTCGGGAAAAAACCAAACACTGCGCATAGACTATGTCGAAAAACAATAACTGCGCATAGACTATGTCGAAAAATAATCAAGCACTGCGCATAGACTATGTTGAAAAATAAACACTGCACATAAACTATGTCGGAAAACCAAAACTGGGGCATAGACTATGTCGAAAAAGTCAATAACTGCGCATGACTTATGTTCGAAAAACAATCCACACGCTGACATAGACTATGTCGAAAATATAAACACTGCACACAGACTATGTCGGAAAACCAAAACTGCGCATAGACTATGTCGAAAAACAATAACTGCGCATAGACTATGTCGAAAAACAATCACCGCGCATAGACTATGTCGAAAAATAAACACTGCACATAGACTATGTCGGAAAACCAAAACTGCGCATAGACTATGTCGAAAAACAATAACTGCGCATAGACTATGTCGAAAAACAATCACCGCGCATAGACTATGTCGAAAAATAAACACTGCACATAGACTATGTCGGAAAACCAAAACTGCGCATAGACTATGTCGAAAAACAATAACTGCGCATAGACTATGTCGAAAAACAATCACCGCGCATAGACTATGTCGAAAAATAAACACTGCACATAGACTATGTCGGAAAACAAACACCGCGCATAGACTATGTCGAAAAATAAACACTGCACATAGACTATGTCGGAAAACCAAAACTGCGCATAGACTATGTCGAAAAACAATAACTGCGCATAGACTATGTCGAAAAACAATCACCGCGCATAGACTATGTCGAAAAATAAACACTGCACATAGACTATGTCGGAAAACAAAAACTGCACATAGACTATGTCGGAAAACGAACACTGCGCATACAAAATGTCGAATGTATAAGAAAAATATCGAATGCGCACTGTCTATGTCGAAATTATTTTAAAGTCTTAAATTGTAATAAACACGTGACTTTATACGGCCTTCAAATTAAAAAAAAATGTTAAGACACCTTTATCAAAAAAACAAAAAAAACAAAAAAATTTACTAGTAAATCTTTCAATCAATTATTATATATAATTGATACGCCCAACATATGGAAATAAATCGCGCTTGAATATGCCTGTCTAGTCTCAAACTCGATGCAAGAAAAAACTTTAAGTTTGCCTTTCATAAGGTTTACACAAATTTGAACAAATTTACAAAAAATTGATTCTTATGAAATATTGAAAAACTTCAAAAATTAACTAGCAATTTCAAAAATTGCAAACATTAACTAACAATTTCAAAAATTATTAAAATTGTATCTATGCAAGTAGAATATTTACAGATACAACCCTAATACCAACGTAGTTATTATATTCGAGTTAAGAATAATAAATTTACGACAGTAAACTTTGAATTGATAAATGTTATGTGTTTTAATGCACAAATAAATGGAATTATCAACCTATAAAAAAAGGAACGTAACAAACTTACTTGTTGATAAACTGAAACTTCTTATCCAATTAGTCCAAAAGGAATTTGAAATTGTTAGTTTCAACACCGGTGTAATTAGTTAATACCACCGGCCTCTTAGTATAGGTAGTAAATAATTCCTTTACGCATCGATTGACTATTAATTTACGAAGATACGAAGATAAAGTTGACTTGAAGATTAAGCGTTAGTTTAATGAAAATAAAAAGCGTTACAATGCACTTGATGAAGTTACATTTAATCACGGTTTATAAGGCCTTAGTGATTATACGATTTAACACTTTTTTATAACTAACACTTAACAAAAGTAGGAAGGGAGTTCTATTTAAAAGCATCCACTTCTTTCGAACGACAGAAATTAATAAACTTTTTTTACAGGACGAGTTCGATTAGCGACTTAACAGCACGAGGTTTCAAACGAAAAAGCTTTGATTTTGAATAAAAATTCCAGCACATCAACTCCAGCTATTTAAGTTCCTTAAAAGTGTTCCGGTTTCATGATTCCAATATTTACAATTTAAAACACATAACATCTTTTAAGGAATAAATATAGTTTGGCAAAGAGTTAATAATTGAAATGCAAACGAATTTGAGACCAAAAGCATATTGAAACGCAAACTTTCATTACGAAATATTTTAAGCTATTGATTCGCATTCCAATTTTAATAATATATATATATATATATATATATATATATATATATATATATATATATATATATATATATATATATATATATATATATATATATATATATATATATATATATATATATATATACCTATATATATATATATATATATATATATATATATATATAGTATATAAAAAATAAAGGGCCAAATATTAAATTTCTAAGAAAAATGGGAATAATTTATATAAATTACTAAAATCACCTTACCTTAAATTGTTAAATTTAATCGCCAGGATGAGAGTGGAGGCTAAGTCTGAGATAACATTCTATACTCTTAATGTCAGGTATTAAATGGTATGTAGAGCAGGGCAAAATCCAGGTAAGTCGGGTTATCTCCAATAGTTATTTTATCAAGTAGGTTTTCAGAAGTCTTAATGTTGAAAGCTTCTTTCTACTGAAGCAGTAGACATGGGAAAATTGCCAGTATTTGCACACATGATGTACATATTTGAAATATGTGACTGCGAAACAAAAAACTAGTCCCGTCTATTTGTTGTTTTTGGAACGATCTTTCTGTGATGCTCATTTCCAAATTCCATAAAATCCAATTCTGAACTTTTAAACTAAATCTTCAATTATGCTTTCGAGATTTCCTTGTGAAATGTTACACAATATTTTATCTTCTCATATGGTACATTACACCTGCTCGGTAAGACAAATTGCAAGGAAGAAATAATTTCTTTATGATTTAAAAACCTCTCTCCTAATGCTGATATTAAATCATCCAAAAATCTTATAAAAATGAATGTGCGATATTAAGTCTGTGGGTTGGAAGAAGGAAATTCTAATGTTGCATTTTCTCTGATGGCTTTAAGTTTAGTTTTAACTAAAGGACTTACGAGATTTTGTTCCTTGACTGGCGACGAATTTAAAAATTAATTTAACCTCTGCACTTTATATTATTAACGGATATGATGCTTAAATTTTTTTAGTGTCTAATAAATTTCGGGGGGGGGGCCATGGCCCCCTGGCCCCCCCTTAAATACGCCATGTTATATATTATATATATATAATATATATATATATATATATATATATATATATATATATATATATATATATATATAATATATATATATATATATTATATATATATATATATATATATATATATATATAAACGTATATATAATATATATATATATATATATATATATATTATATATATATATTTATATATATATAATATATTATTATATATAATAATATATATATATATTATATATTCTATATTATTAGTATTATATATATATATATATATATTATATATATATATATATATATATATATATATATATATTATATAATATATATATATATATATATATATATATATATATAGAATTCTTATATATAATAGTAATATTATATATATATATATATATATAT
>JABUQX010042129.1:30000-31789 GCA_015478945.1 Trachelipus rathkii
CTCATTTACGCCTCTCTTCACACCATACAACTCCCTGAACACTTTGTACCTTAGATTTATACCTCTTATTCCAGACCATTGTTTCACTACTATACATTAACACAGATAACAACATACCCTCATGCAGAACCCTAGTGCACTTAAGACTAAGTCCCTTTATATCCAACAAGGATTTAATTCCACCAGACACCTTCCTACCATTCCCAACTTTCCAACTTCATTCTGCATCATCCGTTCCCTTTTCATCCAACATATATCCTAAATATATAAACTCAGATACTTGTTCCAGTTTCTAGCCATCTAACATGATTTCACACTCCGGACTCTCCTCACTCACTACCATAACCTTACTTTTATTTATTTATTTACACTTGCTTTCAAACCCCTCCTTTTACACACCCTGCCAAACTCCTCTTCCAAACCTTTCAAACTCTCTTCAGATTCACCGAACAAAATCAAATCACCCACATACAATAAGAAAGGCACCCCCACTCTCTACCATTCCCCATCATTCTAGCACCTTCCTTTGCCACCCCACCTCTGATTCATTCATAACCCCATTTGTAAACAAATTAAATAACCAAGGAGGTATAACACATCCCTGCCTCACTCCTCTATTAATATTAAACCAATCACTTTTGGCACCATTTATTCTTACACACGCTTCACTATCATCATAATACTTTTGATTCCATTCAGAAGCTTACCACCAACACCATATATCACTAACACCTACCACTGAACTTCACTATTAATCTTGTCATAAACGCCTATTGCAAATCTATAAAACTAATACAATTTAATTTCTTCTTTCTCTCAGTTTTCTCAATCATTACCTCCAATGAAAAAATTTGATCCACACACCCTCTCACTTCTCAAATGCACCTTGTTCTCTACCAATCAGTTCTTCAGTCACTCGACATATTCTTTCAACCAAAATACCAGCATGTACCTTCCCTACAAGACTCAATAAACTAATTCTCCTCTAGTTCTACAGTTCCCATTAATTCCATTATACCCTTATATAAGGGTACTGTTACTTCTCTTCTCCAATCTCTCGGAAACTATACCACTCCCATAAACGCTTTGTTACACAACTTCCAAATCCATTCAATCACTACATTCTTGATTATTTCAGAAAGTAATTCCACCTAAGCCTGCAGATTTACCATTCTTCCTTCTCACTCCTACCCATTACTCCTCCTTACTAATTACTTCATCCATAAAATATCTATTTCTTCTTTCACTATCAACTAACACACACATTCACTATCACATCTTCCTTACTGCCAATGTTATGCAAATTTTCATGGTGTTCCCTCCAAACTCTCCTCACATCCATTTCATCAGTTACGAAAGCACCCTCCCTATTCATTATTCTAGGCAGATTCCCCTTACACTCTTTTCTTAATCTTCGCGCTTCTTCTCAGAAAAGCTTCCTATTCCCTTGTAGGTCCCCATTCATCCTTCTTCCAAACTGCTCATTTACCTCATTTTTCCTCCTACGTATGCAACTTTTAATCTTCCTTTTTCTCATATATATATATATATATATATATATTTATATATATAATATTATATATTATATATATTATATATATATATATATATATATATATATATATATATATATTTATATATATATATATATAATATATATTATATATATATATATATATATATATATATATATATATATATAATATATATTATATATATGTAATATTATATATATAATATATATATATATATTATATATATATAATAATATATATATATATAATATATA
>JABUQX010042130.1:0-7500 GCA_015478945.1 Trachelipus rathkii
TGTCCAAGATTTGGATATTCTTCCATACTTTTATTTCCAAGTTGATATTCAACTCTTGAAAATAAATACATGATTCCGTTATTAATTAAGTTTATATATAATTCTTTTCCTGCTCCAGTTCCAGTTCCAGGTTGATCTTTTTCAAATGTTGATCCATCTTCTTTTTTTAAAGATCCCTCGATATAAATATAACTTCTAGAGGGTAGTAAAAATTCATCCTGATTTTGAACTGATATTCTTATATCACTAGGTGTATTTAAATCAACTCCTGTATAAGGTTCATATTCTTGATATTCAAATCTTTTAATTGAATCATCTATTTCTGATGATTCCTTCCAATTTAAATTATACTCCATTTATTATAGAGAAAAAAAAAGTTTATGTTGATTTTAAATGTAATCGAATAGTTATTTCTTCTCCTCGAAGATTTAACGGTTTATGATATTGATCAGTAAGCCAAATATGAATCAAATTAACAGTTGGAATTGTTATCGGTAGATATACTACTGTATTAGGTCTCTCATTTATTTTATAACCGGGAGGAACATCGGGGAAGAAACTATACAAAATTGGTTTTTGATGTCCATTAAGATAAGAACCTTCTATAATATCACAATTAACTAAGATAGAATTTACTGGTGAAATATTAACAATGTTTTCACTTTCATGTTTTCCAATGACTTCAATAGCATCCCTACTAAATCCTAAAAGATTTTTAAATGACTTTTCATTGAAATGTATAATAAAATTAGCCTTCCTAACATGAATAATACATTTCATAGTTATGTGGTTTGCTTCAATACTGAATGCTTCTGAATGCTTATTTTTAACAAGATGTTCTTGAATGTAATTATTAATCGCTTTGATTTCATAAGCTCCTGTTGGAAATAATATTTCAAAAATTTTACCGTTATATTCATATGCAAATTTATTATTTGATTCATCAATATTTGGTACTGAATTATACGTATTTATATTTAATAACGCTATTTCATGTGTTTTACCCTTTTCTAATTTTAAAGAAGGGTAAAAATTATATTATATATATCAGATGTATTACTAGATAACACAATGCTCATTTAATTAATATGAGCAAAAAAGTTTATTTAACAGATTTTATATATCTGTATCAAATATACCTAATCTTAACAGTTCATCATTAATAGCTTTGTAACTCATTAATACATTAGTAATTAGCCTAATTGAATTTCTAAAATAATATTCTTATGTTTATTTCTTAACCAGCTCATTAAGATCATGAAGGTACAAATTTAAATTCTGGTGTACCTGCAAATATTAGTACCGTCTTCTACAGCTAAATTCTTCAGAGAGTATTCCAACACCCTGCTTCTTCTTGGTGTTCCTTCGCGGTCTCTGACGTATTTCTGCCTGTGTGTTTTTCTTTACATCTATCAAGCAAATTTATATCTCATACATATAATTCGGTTTAATAACATCTTAATTTATCACCGCTTATTACTATTAGGCGAGTACTATCCATCGTACTCTATTAAAAATGTTTCAGTTTGAATCATTCCATTTCTTATAATTAATTGATAGTCATTTCACGGGAAAACTTCTCCAGGATTTTCAAGTCGTTTAAGTTATCCAGTAGCCTTCCAGTACCAATGTATTGGGTTTTATCAATTCTAATTTATCCATCAATTTCATTCAATCTGGTTGCATTACTAATTTAAAATCATCCACTTTCCTTCAGTCATTTTAATACCGAATGCGTTGTCATATTTATTAGGATAATGAATTACTTTCATATATTTTACTGCTATTTTTCCTAACTTTGTAAAATTATATCTAGGAGAGCTAGGCGATGCTGGTACATCTTCAATAGCTAAAGGAACTTGACGTGAAGTAAGAGCTGGTAGTGTTGGTTGAGTTTGAAGTATTTCTTTTTGATGCGTAGTTATATCCTTAATCGGTTCAATTAATGGTTGTAGTAGTTTAATATTTTTCTTGATAAGAATATCTTGGGGTTCCAGGCTAATTTGATCATTTAAAAATCTTTTCTGCAATTCTTTCTAATATTTACCAAATCAGATTTTTCTTTAATATATTAACAATGCATTTTTATAGAGAAAAAAAACATCAAACATCAAACAGCTAAAAACATCTAACATCAAACAGCTAAACATCTAACATCAAACACTAAACATCAAACCGTTTCGTGTTCCGTTTTACATAGATATCTGTTCATAAAGCCGTTTAACTGGTTTTGATGTTTACGTGTTGTGCCTTTGATGTTTATGCTGTTTGATTTTTGTATGTTTAGCTGTTTAACGTTCACGTTCTATATTTCCTTTAAGTCCTTTTCATTTATCCAAGATGTTGTATTGGTATCCTGTACTTTCCATTTAACACTAATATTTTTCGCTTATTTCTTTTTATCTTTTTCAACCTCGTTAATTCACTTTCAATATTTCACCAATTTCTTGTTCATAAAAAAACTTCAATTATATCTCATCATTCACTCATGTCCTCTTATTTTATAAGTTATAGGATTTGTTTTCAATACTTCAGATATATAATAAATATTTCTTCGGTAAAGTTAGGAAGATAACCTTTTCTAAAATATTTGTATTTTCTGCTGATTCTTACTCTATCACCAAGGTTAAATTTTGGTTTCCTAAGTTTAGACTTAGTAGGAGGAAATAAATTTTCATACACAACAGTGCTATTCTTCGCAAGAAACCCTTGTTCAAGAGTCATTTTAATGCCTTTGTGATAACTGGCATTATAATTTTTAATTAAAATTAGGGAGAATATCAATCTATTTCTTTATTTGGTTTTCGGTAAAATACTTCGACATTTCAGATTTCAAAGTTCTGTTAAATCTTTCTACTATTTCAGCCTTAATTTCATTTTCGGTAGCAAACCAATGTATTCTATGTTTTTTAAATAGTTCTAGAGTTGGTTTATTTATGAATTCAAGACCTTTATCCGTATGTATTTTTTTAGGAATTCTTTCCTTAAATATATTTTGAAACGCCTCTGCGATATCAATTCAAGTTTTCTTTTTTACTCGCGAGTACGCCCAGCGTATTTACCTGAATATAATCTACATAACTGTTAACGTAAAATATTATATTTTTATGATAAATTTAAATTTTTTCATGTATACTAAATCAGCTTGCCACTGGCAGTCAACACTAGACACAATTACCCTTCTTGTTGGAAATTTATGTTTTATAGCTTTAATGCAATGTGTCAAATCGTCTTTGATCCACTCTAAGCCAGTCCTTAACTATCTTAGAAGATAATCACTTTTCGTACTAAGTCGTTTGATTCCATCGAGGTTATCCAGTTTTAGGATTCCCACTCACATATTAATTCTCATTCCAAATTTTCTCCCAGAGCCCACGATTTCGACGAAGCTCTTACCCATGTCCCGTTTTTTGATGGTAAAACCCATTCCAAAATCTTGATTCAATTCCCATAAACTCTCTGTGAACTGAATCTGCGTACTTTTCTCACGTACTTGGTACATCACATTAAGGATCTAACGCAATGTTCACTCGCTTTGATTTTGCTAAAAATCAATCTTGCCGGGCATTTCTTTTCTTTCGTAGTTTTATGTTTTAAATAATTTATTATCCATGTGTTTAACAGGCCTTATCTACAGCTTAACACCAATTATATCTCATATCTTTTTAATCTTTTCGTTGTACTTTCGTACCCTGGGACCGCAATATGAATATTTTCCTGTATTCCTGAACGATCCGTTTTCAATATTCCGATGGAACATTACTAGGTAAATTTAAATGCATTTCTGGTAAAGGAAGTTTCCTTCCAACGCCAGATTAACAATTCCTGGAAGCCCAGTTTTCCGTTACTTTAAAAATTAATTTCAATCTCATTAATAATATTTTGATTTTCAACGGGTTAAGATTATTGAATTTTTCTCAATGAAATTTTCTTTATGTACTTTTCGAGTTGTATTGTAATATACATTTATTTAAAGAGGAAAAACTTTTTTTAGGTACATGATATACGATCTAAAATTAGCTTGATATCTTCCTTCTTCTGGTGGTAACCCTTTTTATTTACTAACCACATGCTAACGCCACCACATGGCTTTTTTCCATAGCAGTTTTCGCCCGATAACTATCACGATTCTTCCCACGTCATAGTCCTCTCTTTGCAATGATAATCATTAAAAATATTAGCTAAATCTTTTATAGGCAATGAGAACAATATAAATACATTAGCATTGGATCGTATTGTTTGACGAGGAAGTTTAAAATAGTTTTGACTAATATAAATAGAGCTTGTATTATTATGTCTTCCTCTCGTATAATAATCTTCAGCTTTACTTTGATTTGAATCATTCATTATATCATCAAATACAAATAAATTTTTCTTCTTATTATTAACATCCCTCGGGTCTAGAATTTCGGAAGAATCTTCATAATATTCTACCTTATATTTTGATTTTTTATGCTTTTTAGGTAGATTTCTAATAAATGAATCGATATCACCCCCTCCTTTCTCCAATAATTCAAGAACTTCGCTTTTACTATATCCTTTATCAAATCCTGATTTTAATAGCTTGTATTCAGCTGGTGTAAAGACTTTCCAAAAACAAATAAATTATTATAATCTTAACCAACTTATGGCCATAAGTAAGCATTCTAGACCTGAAATTCGTTTTACCCGCATCCGAGAGAGAGAGACAAATTAGAATTCTAACAGTTAGGAGAATGGTAATAAGAAATGAATCCGTTCTTTGATCCTATTTTTTGCTCTTGCTCATCTTTCAAATGAATAAAATGTTTTCCATTATTTATTATAGAGAAAAATACGTAATAAATATAACGTGGTATGTTTTCCTTAACTCTAACTTACAACTAACATGCAATATTTTTTTTTATTTTTTGTTTTTTTTTTCTTAAAAGCCCTAACTTAAAACTAATATGCCAATCATCTTTTTTATATTTTTTGTTTTTTCTCTTAATCCTAATCTTAAGGCTACCTACAACATAAATGTTGCGAGTCCAATTCAATCTTCATTATATAATGTCCTCAAGCTAATGTGTCTTAATAATTGTTTTCCTAATATATATCGGTTTTATCATCATTTCTAACAGATAAGCGCTATTTTATTTGCACTTGTGTAGTACAACACTATCCATGCTTTTTAACCTTCATCCTTAAATTTATTGTTTTCCTATATAAGAGTTTCTTCATTATAATATATACTTTTTAATAGGTCATCAATGTTAATCGTTGATTGATACGCTTATTTTCTTTACCCCTTAGCTTTTTTATATTTCTATATCTTTCTGAGAATGTACTTATGTAAGCATATAATTTTGGCTCTTAGTCTACAGAATTCTGTATCAGTTTTCCAGCTGTTTTCATCTTTCATTTCCAAACCTTTTTATTTTTTTCTGATATAATTTATGTTTCGTTTTGGATAATCAGGATGGTATCGAACAGTTTTAACTATTCCTTATTCAATATCTTTTATATATTACTAGTCTGACGTATCATTTCGTTCTACCATAATAGCATATATGAATCTGTACTGTAAAACAATAATTTTGGCTTTTCATTATATTTATTTTTTATATAATTGTAATGAAAGTCATACATTAAAGTTTTACTTAACTCTAAAATAGACATTCCTACATAGATAGGTTTATCAAATCTTAGTTTAGTTTTTTCATATGACAAGCTATTAAATTTTCTGAGAATATTTTAAACGATTCAAAATTTGGTTTATTTACTAATTTTTGAGCTTGCTCTTCATTTTTAACTAATCGTACATCAACTCTATTTCTTATGTTTTCCATCGTTTTACCAAACACCGAGTTGTTCATTAATTTATAGAAATCTTTTTCAAATTCATTCTTCGCTTCCTTTCTCTTTCTCGTGTTAAGATCAATGTATGATTTCATCCAATTGCTCTGATCAAATTCTAATATTCTATGTATTTTCGTTAGTTTCAATCCTAAATTCAAACACTGTTTTAAATTTCTATAGTGTATAATATATTTTTCTTTATTATTCAAGTTTGGAACTAATTTTGAAACTTTATCTAACTTTATATTTTCTGCTGCTAAGGGGTAATCGTTATGTAAATTGTGTAGATCTTTAGGATATTCCAAATCAACTTCTAAAATATATCCTTTTTTCGATATTCATCACTGAGTGTCAAAACATCAAAATCGTTAATGTTTTTCATCCATTTAAAATTTCCTGTTGGCAAATACTGAGACATTGCCCAAGCCATATAAATTATTCGCATCTAAATAAGTGATATAACTATGCGGTTTATTTTTATCATAACTTTCTTGAATAGTATGGATTATTAGCTTTCGCATATCTATGTGTTATAGTACTGATTCCTCCTCTAATCCCCTTTTCTATCATTAACAACATATCCGGTTCTTTTAATAAATTCTAATTTAAACTTCGTTTCTTTTATAATGCATCCCAAGATAACGCCTGGAGCTGTAAAATAACGTGCTGGGATCTAATTTATGAAGTATCTCAAACAAGTTGTTTCTAAATTTTCAAAACACATTCCGCTAATAATAATGGTGTCAGATTGTAAGATATAACATATGGTCATCTTAAATGTTTTTACAATTAAATTTTGTCCAGATAGTTCTGTGCATTATTGTAGTGCCTACGTAATCATGATATATGATTCTTCATTATTCAAAAATATTACGAATAATTTCTACTTTTTTAGCAACATTTATTCATGATTAAATTTTTTTATATCATCGCCATCCAATCGCTATGGATAAATTCCTTTACGTTTTAGTAGCTGAAACTGTTCATCTTGATAATATTTGTATAAATTCTTTAAATTTTCATTTTCTAAATTTGATGCCAGTTTAGCTAGGGACGATGACATAAATCTAAAACTATCGAGGAATCTCAACTCCATGCTTGTTGAGATTGTTCCTTCATCAACTTTTATAAACTGACTGAAACTTATATAAGTTTCATCCGTTTGAGGAATTGCTTTTAATTCACCATCGGTACGTCCAAATTCTTTAACGAATAAATGAGCATCGTATTTGGATAAGTTATGCATTATTATTGGAATAAATTTAGGATTTCTAATTTGTAAATTACAACTTCTGTGAGCAGGTCCTCTATATTCTCCTGTTAAATGATTATGGTCTCTTACTTTGAAATCTGATTGTGTATATTCTCTTTTACATACATAACAACGGTTTGCATTTTCGTGATTTAATTTTTCTTCTGGAGTTAAATTCATTGGTTTGTTTATTCTCAATAATTCATAAATTCTTTTTGATTCTGAAATTAAATATTCTACAAACGTTTTAGACGCTTCGTTGCCTTCATAAATTTTAAGTTTTGGAATATTCATCTACATCACATTTTGTATAACAACACCAACTGTTTGGTTGATGTTTCTGTAGGTTAATATGGTATACAGATTCTTCTAGGATCTGGTTGACTCGTGTTTAGTATCTTTGTAAGGTGCTTTCAAAATCTTGCATA
>JABUQX010042130.1:12500-15000 GCA_015478945.1 Trachelipus rathkii
AAAAATTTTAGAAAATTGATATTTGAATGTTTTTAACGAGCTTCGGAGTGTTGGGACCGAAGTAAGGAACTTTTAGATAAATTACTTGCAATTGAGAAAAAAAAATCCACCATCTGGCGTTTAGCGGCGAAAAAGGTCTTCCAAGAATCTGTTGACAAGTTTATAAAATATAGTTGCTCTTGAAATAAATTGAATTTAGAAAAACCTGAAGTTAAAAATTGAACTTCTTTATGAAAATCTAACCCAAAGATGTTTGAAAGTTTTGTAAGCTCTAAAAATTCGGCAGGACAGTCCAGACATCTTGGCGCTCAGAGGAAGGAAGCTAAAAAAATTGGTACCAAGCATAGTTGTGGTAGGCTTTCTATAGATGGAAGTAGAAAAGCCATCCACTGTACGGTGCACTCTGACATCTAAAAAGGGCAATGAGTTCTCATTCTCCTCCTCCATACTAAACCTAATATTCTGATGTTGAATGTTAAGGTAGTTTAAAAATTGTAAGGCATGACTTTGTTCTCTAAAAATCAAAAAACAATCATCAACATACCTTCTATAGAGTAATGGCTTAAAATCTGAGGGGCAGTTCTCCAACCAAGATCTCTCATGGTAGCACAAAAATGCATTGGCAAAAGTGGGACCAAGTGGTGAGCCCATTGCCATACCATCTATCTGTTTATAAAGCTGGCCATCAAAGAGGAAAAGTGTATCATCAGTGGCGAGTTCCAAGAATTTCGAAAATTGATTCCTATTGAGATTACTAACCCTATGTTCAGTTTACATAATAATCCCGCGTTTTAATCACTGGTGTAATTTTGTTTTATTAACTCTATTGTGCAAATGTATATTTGATATTTATTCTTATAAAATGTACCAAACACACAACCAACCAATCTTCTAGTACAGTGATTCCCAACCTTTTGTAATTCACGGCACCCTATTTAAGGCTGTGGAATTTTTGAGGCACACTTGTTTATATAATATAATTAACAATAATAAATAATAAATATAACGATATATTTAATAATCATAACATTTATATATAATAACATATTAATATAAATAAATAATTTATAAAAAAAAAAATAATAATAAATAATAATAATATAATAATACTAATATAATAATAGATCGTAATTTTAAAATATCTATAAAACATACCTGTTAAAATTTGACAGGCTGGAGTTTGCGGTTTAAGAATCGATATGGGAAAATTTGTGCTTGATGCTTGGATCACACACATATTGTATGTTAGGTCTGATGTTGAATAACGGCCAACAGGTACAAATATTTCTCCGACTGAAAGCATTCAACAATCTATTTTTGTTTTGAATAGTTTACTCGAATAGTGCCTTAACTATATTCGTTTTTCCCTATGGGGAAACATGGCAAAAAGAAAAACACCACCTCTTGTGTCTTTTTCTACTAGGTTAGGATACTCACTTTGTATAAGCCAAAATCAGATGCATGACTAAGTCAGTCTTCTTCAAGTTTATTTTCCAGTAAAGACATCAGCCCCAAGTAAATTAAATTTCGTCTCTTTATATAGCTGTGCAAATACTAGTCTTTCTTCAGCATAATCTCCTTAGTAAAAACTGGAGAAACACATGCCACTCAAGGATTCTTTAAATACACCAGGATCAAGAGAAGGAAAAGTCTTATCACTTCATCGTGCAATTTTGATAAATGATCAAGAATGAGGTCTTTTAGCTTTTCCTAGCCATTATAATTTCAAAATTTTAAAAAGGGGATGGAAAATTGAAAAAAATCATCCTTTTCCTCAATTGCAGACATTCCAAGAGCACAATAACCTGTTCCATGAAACCTTTCATTTCCATTAAGAGAGTTGAAGAAACTGTTGCTTCTTGTCGTCCCTGTAATGAAGTATTTAATACATTTAGTTTTACTAAATATATCTGTACAGACATAATGACAGCTGTAAACACCAATCATCAATTTGCAGCAACCTAGGAAAATGCATCATGATATTTCTTTCTCAAAAAGACTTTTAGTTCTTCTTTGAGTGTGAGAACACGGTCAGTCACTATACACGAGATAATAAGTGAAATTTATTGGTGCACTCCATTTCCACGCCAATTATTTCAAAGAGTCTTTCAACTTCAAAAGGTCGCGATTTAATAGTAATTTCTATCTTCACCCAACCCTACTGATTTAAACTTCAGACCGCGGGAACTAGCTACCCACAAATTTTCCCTACTAGGAACCATCCTCTCGTGTCAAGAAAGCAGTGGTTTACTCTTTCAAATGGCATTACATTTTCCTGTAAAGCTGGCGCAATAAATCCTTTATGCTTTCCTGTCAATTGATGGTGCACCATCAGTACATATTTCAACAACAGTCGTTCCATGAAAGACCATGGTTATTGAGCATAGGAAGAAGACGGAACGAAAATATTCGCTCTGGCAACTAGTTGTTTTCCAACTTTTTGCAAAAAAAAAGCTGCTCCACGATATATTTACCGTCAATAAATCTACAGAAACCAAGA